>CATLJY010000502.1:0-89472 GCA_949987705.1 Thereva unica | reverse complement strand
TTAAGAATTCTTGTGAAATCATTAAGAATTAATATTGTGAAATCCAGTGTAGAACTTTACATTTAAAATAAACTCAACTTTGTAAATTATAATTAATTACAAAATAAATTGTGTAGAAACTTGTGATAAGAGAAATTTGACGTGTTTTAGTAAGAATAAGGTTTCATAAGAAGAAAGTCCTTCATATACCTCATCGTGGCTACAACAGATCTTGTTTAAAAGTTGAACGGGTTCTAATAAGAAAACAATTCATCTTATACCATGTTTCCATCGCACTCGAAATCCGCAGGTTTTGATAAAACGATTTGGCGAAATCCAAATGTGTTTCCATCGCACCAGGCAGTTTTCGCTTGTCATAACCAACTTGCACATCAAATTTTAAAAACCTAATTATATCAACAAAACTGAGGAATTTGGAAAGAATAGGCTGTAAAATGAGGAAAAAATATAAACATTCATTTAAGCTCCATTTTAAACGTTAAAGATAGAAAATTTAAAAATGACAAATTTGTACTGTCAAAATTTTTTACAGCTGAGAAATTTCCCTAAAATTTCCCACTTGCTGAATAGGCTGAATAGTCATTACCAAGATTTCGATCGAGATTTCATTGAAATCTCCTCCGAAAGGCGATTTCATTTTATATGCTAAAACATGAGATTTCAAACGAGATTTCATCCGAAATCCTCGTTTTTTGCCGAAATCGGAAGATTTCGAGTGCGATGGATGGATGGTTCCATCTGCTGCGAGAAATGGGGTTAATTTGATCAACAGGCTGTTTCTTTGTAGTGTTTCTCCTCGGTGTAACCGATTATATTCGGATGGAAACATGTACCTTTGCACTAGTCGAATTACCCGTGCTCTGGCATCATTTATTTCTTCTGCAGTTAGCTCTGTGTTGTCCACTTTTTCTTTCCTTTGCATCGCCATGAACTGTTGATGGAGTTTTCTGTAATTTCTACTACCCGATCAGCTACAAATGACTTCCATCGGTTGGGGAGTCCTCTTAGCCAGACTAAAACAATCGTTGAGTCGGTCCAACACCAACTCTGCCCGTGCTCAAGTTTCATGTCGACTTGGATCTGCTTCATTAGTCGGCTCAACAAGGCTGCTCCACATAACTCTAGTCGTGGCAATGACGTGGGCTTAATGGGTGCTACTCGTGTCTTAGAAGCTATAAGGTTTACATGAACTGTATCATCACTGCCTATCGTGCGTATATATACTACTGCGGCAAAAGCTCGCGTGGACGCATCACAGAAACCATGTAATTGGTATGTGGGTGTTGCGTCTTCCACAGTCGACGGCCTAAACTACAATACATATTTTGCAAAGAAAATTATCCTAAAAATGTATAAAATACTTATCTGAAACTGTTGGTTTCTCCATCCAGGAAATAGATCACCAGAATATAGTACCTGTGAAATAAAATAAGACATTATATTTAATTAATTGCAAACATAATCATTTTTGTCACGGTTTCACGATCACATAAATTTCAGAAAATAATTAGAAATATTTTTAAACTTTAATACTCACCTCATCATTATAAATAAACATCATCCAAAAAACACATTGCACTTAGCACTGTCATTCCTCATTCTCTACTTCCTCTTCTTCGTTGAGTTACGGGATCAGCTGGTATATAATTTATCGAAAGGGGAATTGCCCCACTTTTCAACCAGCTGATGAATTTTTCGGGTTCAAAAAAAAAAAAACGGTGAAAAACGGTGAATAATTTTCAATTTTAGATGATGAGAAAAGTTCTGAACAGGAGATCTAGTCTCTTGCAAAGTTATCGTGAAACCGATCGGACGTGTAATGTGAAATCTAATTATTATAACAATTTGAGCATTTAATCGTTGTGAAATCTATTGTACATATAATAGTCGTGAACTCTAAGTTATTCGCAAAATAAACTTATTAAGAATTCTTGTGAAATCATTAAGAATTAATATTGTGAAATCCAGTGTAGAACTTTACATTTAAAATAAACTCAACTTTGTAAATTATAATTAATTACAAAATAAATTGTGTAGAAACTTGTGATAAGAGAAATTTGACGTGTTTTAGTAAGAATAAGGTTTCATAAGAAGAAAGTCCTTCATATACCTCATCGTGGCTACAACAGATCTTGTTTAAAAGTTGAACGGGTTCTAATAAGAAAACAATTCATCTTATACCATGTTTCCATCGCACTCGAAATCCGCAGGTTTTGATAAAACGATTTGGCGAAATCCAAATGTGTTTCCATCGCACCAGGCAGTTTTCGCTTGTCATAACAAACTTGCACATCAAATTTTAAAAACCTAATTATATCAACAAAACTGAGGAATTTGGAAAGAATAGGCTGTAAAATGAGGAAAAAATATAAACATTCATTTAAGCTCCATTTTAAACGTTAAAGATAGAAAATTTAAAAATGACAAATTTGTACTGTCAAAATTTTTTACAGCTGAGAAATTTCCCTAAAATTTCCCACTTGCTGAATAGGCTGAATAGTCATTACCAAGATTTCGATCGAGATTTCATTGAAATCTCCTCCGAAAGGCGATTTCATTTTATATGCTAAAACATGAGATTTCAAACGAGATTTCATCCGAAATCCTCGTTTTTGCCGAAATCGGAAGATTTCGAGTGCGATGGATGGATGGTTCCATCTGCTGCGAGAAATGGGGTTAATTTGATCAACTGGCTGTTTCTTTGTAGTGTTTCTCCTCGGTGTAACCGATTGTATTCGGATGGAAACATGTACCTTTGCACTAGTCGAATTACCCGTGCTCTGGCATCATTTATTTCTTCTGCAGTTAGCTCTGTGTTGTCCACTTTTTCTTTCCTTTGCATCGCCATGAACTGTTGATGGAGTTTTCTGTAATTTCTACTACTCGATCAGCTACAAATGACTTCCATCGGTTGGGGAGTCCTCTTAGCCAGACTAAAACAATCGTTGAGTCGGTCCAACACCAACTCTGCCCGTGCTCAAGTTTCATGTCGACTTGGATCTGCTTCATTAGTCGGCTCAACAAGGCTGCTCCACATAACTCTAGTCGTGGCAATGACGTGGGCTTAATGGGTGCTACTCGTGTCTTAGAAGCTATAAGGTTTACATGAACTGTACCATCACTGCCTATCGTGCGTATATATACTACTGCGGCAAAAGCTCGCGTGGACGCATCACAGAAACCATGTAATTGGTATGTGGGTGTTGCGTCTTCCACAGTCGACGGCCTAAACTACAATACATATTTTGCAAAGAAAATTATCCTAAAAATGTATAAAATACTTATCTGAAACTGTTGGTTTCTCCATCCAGGAAATAGATCACCAGAATATAGTACCTGTGAAATAAAATAAGAAATTATATTTAATTAATTGCAAACATATTCATTTTTGTCACGGTTTCACGATCACATAAATTTCAGAAAATAATTAGAAATATTTTAAACTTTAATACTCACCTCATCATTATAAATAAACATCATCCAAAAAACACATTGCACTTAGCACTGTCATTCCTCATTCTCTACTTCCTCTTCTTCGTTGAGTTACGGGATCAGCTGGTATATAATTTATCGAAAGGGGAATTGCCCCACTTTTCAACCAGCTGATGAATTTTTCGGGTTCAAAAAAAAAAACGGTGAAAAACGGTGAATAATTTTCAATTTTAGATGATGAGAAAAGTTCTGAACAGGAGATCTAGTCTCTTGCAAAGTTATCGTGAAACCGATCGGACGTGTAATGTGAAATCTAATTATTATAACAATTTGAGCATTTAATCGTTGTGAAATCTATTGTACATATAATAGTCGTGAACTCTAAGTTATTCGCAAAATAAACTTATTAAGAATTCTTGTGAAATCATTAAGAATTAATATTGTGAAATCCAGTGTAGAACTTTACATTTAAAATAAACTCAACTTTGTAAATTATAATTAATTACAAAATAAATTGTGTAGAAACTTGTGATAAGAGAAATTTGACGTGTTTTAGTAAGAATAAGGTTTCATAAGAAGAAAGTCCTTCATATACCTCATCGTGGCTACAACAGATCTTGTTTAAAAGTTGAACGGGTTCTAATAAGAAAACAATTCATCTTATACCATGTTTCCATCGCACTCGAAATCCGCAGGTTTTGATAAAACGATTTGGCGAAATCCAAATGTGTTTCCATCGCACCAGGCAGTTTTCGCTTGTCATAACAAACTTGCACATCAAATTTTAAAAACCTAATTATATCAACAAAACTGAGGAATTTGGAAAGAATAGGCTGTAAAATGAGGAAAAAATATAAACATTCATTTAAGCTCCATTTTAAAAGTTAAAGAGAGAAAATTTAAAAATGACAAATTTGTACTGTCAAAATTTTTTACAGCTGAGAAATTTCCCTAAAATTTCCCACTTGCTGAATAGGCTGAATAGTCATTACCAAGATTTCGATCGAGATTTCATTGAAATCTCCTCCGAAAGGCGATTTCATTTTATATGCTAAAACATGAGATTTCAAACGAGATTTCATCCGAAATCCTCGTTTTTGCCGAAATCGGAAGATTTCGAGTGCGATGGATGGATGGTTCCATCTGCTGCGAGAAATGGGGTTAATTTGATCAACTGGCTGTTTCTTTGTAGTGTTTCTCCTCGGTGTAACCGATTATATTCGGATGGAAACATGTACCTTTGCACTAGTCGAATTACCCGTGCTCTGGCATCATTTATTTCTTCTGCAGTTAGCTCTGTGTTGTCCACTTTTTCTTTCCTTTGCATCGCCATGAACTGTTGATGGAGTTTTCTGTAATTTCTACTACCCGATCAGCTACAAATGACTTCCATCGGTTGGGGAGTCCTCTTAGCCAGACTAAAACAATCGTTGAGTCGGTCCAACACCAATTCTGCCCGTGCTCAAGTTTCATGTCGACTTGGATCTGCTTCATTAGTCGGCTCAACAAGGCTGCTCCACATAACTCTAGTCGTGGCAATGACGTGGGCTTAATGGGTGCTACTCGTGTCTTAGAAGCTATAAGGTTTACATGAACTGTACCATCACTGCCTATCGTGCGTATATATACTACTGCGGCAAAAGCTCGCGTGGACGCATCACAGAAACCATGTAATTGGTATGTGGGTGTTGCGTCTTCCACAGTCGACGGCCTAAACTACAATACATATTTTGCAAAGAAAATTATCCTAAAAATGTATAAAATACTTATCTGAAACTGTTGGTTTCTCCATCCAGGAAATAGATCACCAGAATATAGTACCTGTGAAATAAAATAAGAAATTATATTTAATTAATTGCAAACATAATCATTTTTGTCACGGTTTCACGATCACATAAATTTCAGAAAATAATTAGAAATATTTTTAAACTTTAATACTCACCTCATCATTATAAATAAACATCATCCAAAAAACACATTGCACTTAGCACTGTCATTCCTCATTCTCTACTTCCTCTTCTTCGTTGAGTTACGGGATCAGCTGGTATATAATTTATCGAAAGGGGAATTGCCCCACTTTTCAACCAGCTGATGAATTTTTCGGGTTCAAAAAAAAAACGGTGAAAAACGGTGAATAATTTTCAATTTTAGATGATGAGAAAAGTTCTGAACAGGAGATCTAGTCTCTTGCAAAGTTATCGTGAAACCGATCGGACGTGTAATGTGAAATCTAATTATTATAACAATTTGAGCATTTAATCGTTGTGAAATCTATTATACATATAATAGTCGTGAACTCTAAGTTATTCGCAAAATAAACTTATTAAGAATTCTTGTGAAATCATTAAGAATTAATATTGTGAAATCCAGTGTAGAACTTTACATTTAAAATAAACTCAACTTTGTAAATTATAATTAATTACAAAATAAATTGTGTAGAAACTTGTGATAAGAGAAATTTGACGTGTTTTAGTAAGAATAAGGTTTCATAAGAAGAAAGTCCTTCATATACCTCATCGTGGCTACAACAGATCTTGTTTAAAAGTTGAACGGGTTCTAATAAGAAAACAATTTATCTTACATACATCTCATCGTGGCTGCAACAGTGGGCCTGGCATGATACATGTTAATCCATCTAGGTAGTTTTAACTCAACAATATGGTGTACCTGATTCTTGAATTCACGCCATTCTTCTATCACTTCTTCACCAGCCGTTTTGTCCCAATCTCGTCGGGCTAACCACAATTTTTGCATAATAATTTTTGCGATTAACACACAGGGAGATATCCATCCGAGAGGGTCAAATAATTTCGCTACCTCGGATAGTATTTGTCTTTTAGTCGTCGCTGTTTTATTAAATTCTGCTTGCTTAATCGCATACGAGAAGTAATCTTGATTTGGGTGCCATAAAATGCCAAGCGCCTTGATGTGATTTTCCTCTTTCAAGTTAAGAGGAAGTTGTATTTCTCGATCCTCTGCGCGCACTTGTTCTAATAACGCTTGATGATTAGCCGCCCATTTTCTTAGGTGGAATCCACTTCCCTTTAATAAATTTATGAGTTCATCTTGTATTTCCAATGCTTCCTCGATGGTATCTGCACCAGTCAGGACATCGCCTACATAAAAATCTGAGAAGGCTACCTTGGATGCCTTTGGATATTTTTCTTTATCATCTGTCGCAAGTCGTTGAAGAGTCTTGATTGTCAAGTATGGTGCTGAGGTGGTACCGAACGTCACTGTATTCAGCTGATATTCCTGGATGGGCTCGCAGCTATGTTCCCTCCACAATATAGTTTGATACTTTCTATCTTCTGGGTCGAGAAGGATCATCCTGTACATCTTCTCGATGTCTGCTGTCAACGCATACGTATGTGTCCTCCAGTTGGACAGGGTGGCATATAATTTCGGTTGTAGTGTTGGACCAGTGTTGAAAGTATTTCGGTTGTAGTGTTGGTATGTCTGGCCTTTGAATCAGCTTCTTTTCTAGTTGTTTAAATCTTGAAGCTGCCTGCGCCTTGCTTTCTCCTAGCTCTGGAGGCGTGCCTCCTCTAAATGATAACTTTACTTGGTACGACCCATTGGACAAACGTTTTGTAGTCCTTTCGTAAAATAGTTCACAATCCTTTTCTTCACTTGTCATCTTCCTTTCTTCTGATACTTCTTCCCATTCCCAGAATTTCCTTATTTGTTGACTAAGTATGTTTAAGTCATTACCTTCTGAAATTGTGAACCCTGAAAAACTTGTGTTATGGTTCTGGGCTGGTGTGGTTGCTACCTCTCCGAATAATATCCATCCTGGGCTAGTCTTCTGAGCGGTTGGTGATTGGTAGTGTCCCTTGCGTATTCTATCCTCAATGATGTTCGCGTACACCTTTATGCCAAGAAGAACATCGATTCGTCCTTGGTCGGTAAACTTTGGGTCTGCTAGTTCTAATCCATCGATGTAAAACCAGTCCTGCCATTTGGATCGTTTCGGTGGGCATATGTTCGTTATGGTCTTGACGACATATGCTTGTAAGGCCGTTTCATAATTAGCGCGTGTAGTGGCTGCTAACGTAAAACAGGCAATCCTCCTTGATGATGCTACCTTTATTGCATCCAAGTCTACCTGTGCCGGTTAATTAACGCAATTTTGTTGCGTTTCAGGTGAGTGTCGCATAAGCTATAGTCTTTAATTGTGTTTCTGCATGGTTGTTTTCAGTTTTAATGTAGCCTTTTATATTTTTTATTTTGGGGTTATGTTTTATCAAAACCCTTGTAATTCGTTCAAATTTCCCCTTTTTTACTAATCTAATAAGACTAATTCGCGATTAATTCATGTTATATGTTATATTTAATTCATTTATGTATGTTTTATGTGGAATTCATGTTTATTTGTTTTAATTATGTCATTGTTATTGTTGTGGTCTTTGTTGACATTTTGCCCCTTCGAGTGTATTAATTTCATTTTCATTTCAGATATTAATTGTTGGATTGTGCCTGTGTAACACCCAGGCACCAGGTATTACTTAAATATTCAACTAGTTGGGATGTGGGTTCGACCCTTTCGGTCCACACGATCAACTTCGCAGTATGATGGATGTTGAATATTATGATTGGATATTTTAATAATAAATGAACAATAGGCAATATAGAATATATGCATAATCCCGAGAATTTGTCACAATTGTTTATCAATATTTTCGTTAAAATGTCAAACTAAATTTGCGCACTTACAAGATTAGGATGACGAAAATGTATATAAAATTGATGTATTAATGTTTTTCGGCACCTCAATGAAGCCGATATAGTTTTTAGTTCGCGCGGGATCGTGCAGGTACGAAAATCACTTAAGTTATTTAAACCAAAAACCCGCTGGTCCGAATATTATAAAAATATTTTCAGATTATATTGTCGCTAATACGCTTCGAACGGCACCTCAAGTAAGTCAATATCTTTGGTGGTTCGGGCCATATCGTGCAGGTACAAAAATCACTTACGCCGCTTAAACAAAAAAACGGCTCGACCGAATTTTATGAAAATCTTTTCAGATCATATTTTGGTTAATACTCTTCGAGCACGTCAACTAAGTCGATATCTTTTATAGTTCGCGGGATATCGTGCAGGTACAACAATCACTTAAGTCATTTAAACCAAAAAACCGCTGGACCGAATATTATAAAAATCTTTTCAGATAATATTGTCGCTAATACGCTTCGAACGGCACCTCAAGTAAGTCAATATCTTTTGTAGTTCGGGCGATATCGTGCAGGTACAAAAATCACTTACGTCGCTCAAACAAAAAAACGGCTGGACCGAATTTCATGAAATTCTTTTCAGATCATATTTCGGTTAATACGCTTCGAACAACACCTCAACGAAGTCGATATCAGTTTTGGTTCGCGCGATATCGTGCAGGAAAAAATGACCACATCCGTACGCACATACACACACACACACACACACACATACTTCCTCCCAATTTTTTGCTTAAAATGCTCCTGGGGCCTTGAAAGATGAAAATACGTTGAAATTTTCGATTTCGATTTTCGGACCGATTACAATAACTTCCTATTGGGAAGTTAAAAATTCGTGTTACTAATTTCTTTTTTCATTTTAGGATTCAGGTTGAACATCCTCCCCCCCGTTGATCGTTCTCGATCAACAAGTTTCGTAATTTTGAAATTCCTCTTTTTCGATAGTGGTGAAAGAGGATGTTTCCGTCGGCCTTTGCCTTAACCTTCGCTTGATAACGGCCGGGGAGGTTAATCGTCTGCTCCCTTCCCCTTCGTCGTTGGATTTTTTCGAAATCTATTTTGCATAATACCTGTTTGGACAGAAAAATGTCGACACCTTCTCTCGTGGTAAAACGTTGAAAATCGTTGTTTTCTCTGTCCTTATATTCCTTTAGCGTACGTGTTGGTCGCAGTATTCGTAACGAAGAGACGGGTCTCCCATTAATGTTTGCCGGTTCTTCGACAGCTGAGACAGTATACCTGCTTTGCTCCGGTAGCGCGGGTGGATATTCCTGGGTAGTTGTAGAACCTTGTAATGCTTGATTAAGAGGGCTCGTCGAACCATCCGGTGTAGGAGGCGATAACGAGACCTCTTCGTCGATGTAGAGGTAACTGTCCCAGTTGTCCCAGTAGCCTTGTTCTTCGCATTCATAACGATTACCCATCTGAAATATTTTGATTTTAATTGTTTGCTTTTAACTACATGACATTAGGAGACGACACTTTGGACGAACATGACAATTAAAGTCTCTTATGCCTGCATGGGCAAGAGACATAGTTTGGTGACTGGACGTTTAAAAAGCCCTAACTGAGTGCGAACTTGCACCACCCGTACTAAACCATCATTCCCTGGGTAGACTTCTTCAACTATTCCAAGTGGCCAAGCTGTAGGTGGAGTGGTGTCGTCTTTCAACAGAACAACTTGTCCGGGCTGGATGTTACCTTGTTGCTGTTGCCACTTCGGACGTTGTTGGAGTTGGTTTAAATAATCCTTCGACCACTTGTCCCAAAAATGTTTCGTCTGGTTTCGCGTATGTTGCCATCGTTGTTTCAATGAAGCGGTGCCTGCATCTGACTCTGGTAGAATTGTTAGTGACTGACCAACTAGGAAGTGACCAGGAGTTAAGATGAGTGGATCCTCAGTGGTATTTGGTACATAACACTTATCACTTAAGAATTCTTGTGAAATCATTAAGAATTAATATTGTGAAATCCAGTGTAGAACTTTACATTTAAAATAAACTCAACTTTGTAAATTATAATTAATTACAAAATAAATTGTGTAGAAACTTGTGATAAGAGAAATTTGACGTGTTTTAGTAAGAATAAGGTTTCATAAGAAGAAAGTCCTTCATATACCTCATCGTGGCTACAACAGATCTTGTTTAAAAGTTGAACGGGTTCTAATAAGAAAACAATTCATCTTATACCATGTTTCCATCGCACTCGAAATCCGCAGGTTTTGATAAAACGATTTGGCGAAATCCAAATGTGTTTCCATCGCACCAGGCAGTTTTCGCTTGTCATAACAAACTTGCACATCAAATTTTAAAAACCTAATTATATCAACAAAACTGAGGAATTTGGAAAGAATAGGCTGTAAAATGAGGAAAAAATATAAACATTCATTTAAGCTCCATTTTAAAAGTTAAAGAGAGAAAATTTAAAAATGACAAATTTGTACTGTCAAAATTTTTTACAGCTGAGAAATTTCCCTAAAATTTCCCACTTGCTGAATAGGCTGAATAGTCATTACCAAGATTTCGATCGAGATTTCATTGAAATCTCCTCCGAAAGGCGATTTCATTTTATATGCTAAAACATGAGATTTCAAACGAGATTTCATCCGAAATCCTCGTTTTTGCCGAAATCGGAAGATTTCGAGTGCGATGGATGGATGGTTCCATCTGCTGCGAGAAATGGGGTTAATTTGATCAACTGGCTGTTTCTTTGTAGTGTTTCTCCTCGGTGTAACCGATTATATTCGGATGGAAACATGTACCTTTGCACTAGTCGAATTACCCGTGCTCTGGCATCATTTATTTCTTCTGCAGTTAGCTCTGTGTTGTCCACTTTTTCTTTCCTTTGCATCGCCATGAACTGTTGATGGAGTTTTCTGTAATTTCTACTACCCGATCAGCTACAAATGACTTCCATCGGTTGGGGAGTCCTCTTAGCCAGACTAAAACAATCGTTGAGTCGGTCCAACACCAATTCTGCCCGTGCTCAAGTTTCATGTCGACTTGGATCTGCTTCATTAGTCGGCTCAACAAGGCTGCTCCACATAACTCTAGTCGTGGCAATGACGTGGGCTTAATGGGTGCTACTCGTGTCTTAGAAGCTATAAGGTTTACATGAACTGTACCATCACTGCCTATCGTGCGTATATATACTACTGCGGCAAAAGCTCGCGTGGACGCATCACAGAAACCATGTAATTGGTATGTGGGTGTTGCGTCTTCCACAGTCGACGGCCTAAACTACAATACATATTTTGCAAAGAAAATTATCCTAAAAATGTATAAAATACTTATCTGAAACTGTTGGTTTCTCCATCCAGGAAATAGATCACCAGAATATAGTACCTGTGAAATAAAATAAGAAATTATATTTAATTAATTGCAAACATAATCATTTTTGTCACGGTTTCACGATCACATAAATTTCAGAAAATAATTAGAAATATTTTTAAACTTTAATACTCACCTCATCATTATAAATAAACATCATCCAAAAAACACATTGCACTTAGCACTGTCATTCCTCATTCTCTACTTCCTCTTCTTCGTTGAGTTACGGGATCAGCTGGTATATAATTTATCGAAAGGGGAATTGCCCCACTTTTCAACCAGCTGATGAATTTTTCGGGTTCAAAAAAAAAACGGTGAAAAACGGTGAATAATTTTCAATTTTAGATGATGAGAAAAGTTCTGAACAGGAGATCTAGTCTCTTGCAAAGTTATCGTGAAACCGATCGGACGTGTAATGTGAAATCTAATTATTATAACAATTTGAGCATTTAATCGTTGTGAAATCTATTATACATATAATAGTCGTGAACTCTAAGTTATTCGCAAAATAAACTTATTAAGAATTCTTGTGAAATCATTAAGAATTAATATTGTGAAATCCAGTGTAGAACTTTACATTTAAAATAAACTCAACTTTGTAAATTATAATTAATTACAAAATAAATTGTGTAGAAACTTGTGATAAGAGAAATTTGACGTGTTTTAGTAAGAATAAGGTTTCATAAGAAGAAAGTCCTTCATATACCTCATCGTGGCTACAACAGATCTTGTTTAAAAGTTGAACGGGTTCTAATAAGAAAACAATTCATCTTATACCATGTTTCCATCGCACTCGAAATCCGCAGGTTTTGATAAAACGATTTGGCGAAATCCAAATGTGTTTCCATCGCACCAGGCAGTTTTCGCTTGTCATAACAAACTTGCACATCAAATTTTAAAAACCTAATTATATCAACAAAACTGAGGAATTTGGAAAGAATAGGCTGTAAAATGAGGAAAAAATATAAACATTCCTTTAAGCTCCATTTTAAACGTTAAAGATAGAAAATTTAAAAATGACAAATTTGTACTGTCAAAATTTCGATTTCATTTTATATGCTAAAACATGAGATTTCAAACGAGATTTCATCCGAAATCCTCGTTTTTGCCGAAATCGGAAGATTTCGAGTGCGATGGAAACATGGTATTACATACATCTCATCGTGGCTGCAACATTTTTTGGTCCTTCGAGCCGGATAGGAATTTAAGGTGAGTGGCTTAAATTCTCTAAGATATTCTTTATTATATTTGTATAAAAAATATATGCTAAGAACGGTACAAACAGTTTTTTAAATCTTTATCGTGAACAATTTATAATGGAATCGAGTAACGGTGGCTTTTTTAAATTCATACATCATGCAAAGAATTTACGATTTTTTTTGAATAAAAGTGAATTTATTGAACTGTAAAAAAAATTACAGCTATTAAATAACAGTAATACTTATAACTAACGGTGTTGAAACAATTGGCTTATCTTAAAATTTGAAATACGTTATACGAACAATAAAACGCGGTTGTTTGAATTTCTGAAAAGAATTTTTATTAATACATACAGGAATTTTCATACGAATTTATTGGTGAAATAATTGACTTAAATTTACATTTTGAATTTCTATATGTGAATAAATTTCATTACATGAGGTTTTTTTATGAAGGCGTTATTAATAAGATACATTTGGATTTTGTGGTGAATATAAGGGGCTAATTTTGTTGTTGAATGTTATAAATCTTTTCTGCGAATATTTCTTAACGGACAAATGTGGTTATCATTTTTATAATAAATTTGAGATATAAGGTGTCACATTATTGTGTTGAGAACGATTGACTTTTTATCCAAAGCGTTTTAAATCTGTCCACTCGACCAATTTAATTCAAACTCTATGCTAATCGTGTTAAAAGGGGGATACCATTTTAATTTTTATACTCTGCTGTCGTGGATTCGATCCTGGTTCCGTACGGTTTCGTCTGCTTTCGTCTGGCCTTTCCCTGCGACCACTTTCAACTTTGCTTATCGTGTATTTTTTTGAAATTGCAAGGGAAATATGGACCGCCTTATTAAATTACAAATGGGCACTGGTACAAAGTTAGAAAAGGCTTTTATAAATTATACAAAGGACGGGAAGGAACGTAAAACCAAACCTTATTATGAGAGGCGTTTAAAAACTATTGAGGACTACTGGGAGGAATTCAAAGAGAGGGATGCTGAAATGATCTGTCTGAAAACATCTGAGGATGATGACAATCCATACCTATGCGATGATTATTATTCCACAGTGGAGGAAATGTTCCTTACGATGTACGCGCGCTTGAAGGATGACTTCAACGATTTATTTCCGCCAGAATCGCCATCACCCTTGGACATCTCTAAAGGGCAGACAGCCAGCGAAGGAGCTAAATCATATTCCGGTGTTAAATTGCAAAAGCTTTCCATTCCAACCTTTAATGGAGAGTACCAGAATTGGATCACTTTTTACGACCTCTTCAAGGGATTAGTTCATGACAATAACAATATACCTTCCGCGCAGAAGCTACAATACCTAAAATTATATGTTTCAGGGGAAGCCTATAATTTATTGAGTAAAATCACGATCTCCAATGCCAATTATCTGCCAGCATGGAAACTCTTGAAGGAAAGATATCACAATAGCCGAGTGCTGGTGCGAACTCAACTGGATTTGCTGTTTGATCAACCCACTATACGAAATGAAAGCGCCCACGGAGTGAAAACTATTCTGGACACAGTCAACGAGTGTATTACATCGTTAAAAAATTTAGGGATTCCAATATTCGACTGGGATCCAATATTTGTGCATGTAGCCGTGAAGAAGTTACCAATCGAGACTCATCAACTTTGGGAGCAATCACTAGACAGATCCAGCAAATTATCAACTTGGACTGAGTTGGAGGAATTTTTAATGAAAAGATTTAGGGCCTTGGAAGCACTGGACACGAGGAAAACAAGCATCAAAGATGAGAAGGAAAGGACAAGATCAACGAGAACACTCATGCGACCACAATCCTTTATGATAGAAGGAACTAGAACTACGTGCAGCGTATGCAACGGTAATCACCCCCTAAGGAACTGCCCAGAATTTCAAAAATTAAACTTTCAAAATAAAAATGAAATTGTACGAAAAAAGGGTCTCTGCATAAATTGTTTAGGTGTCGGTCACCTGGCTCCACAATGTCCTAGCAAAAATTCGTGTTTCCGTTGTCATAAGCGTCATCATACCCTATTACATATTTTTCCTAATGATCAGCCTTCCGGATCTAATTCGATGAAAGAAAAAACTTTTAAGTCATTTACACCAGCACCCCATTCTCAAACTACTAGTGAACAGAAGGAATTCAGCCCCCATATAAATTCTCTACATACCTCTACTCAAAGGGAAGTTTTATTAGCCACAGCATTAGTTACTTTGCAAGGTCCAGGGAAAACTACAAAAACTTTTCGGGCTCTGCTTGACCCAGGGTCGCAAGCTTCATTTTGTACCGAATACGTGGCGCAATCGTTGGGTCTTCGCAAATCGCCTGTCATCGCCAGCATAACAGGTGTAGGTCAAATTCCGCTAGGAACTTCCAGGACAAAGGTCTATGCTGATATCGTCATACCATCATCAAGTGATACTGGCAGCTGGAGGCTTTGGTGAAGAAAGACTTAGCCCATCATTTACCGGCCAGAGTGATAACATCAACTAATTGGGCTCATGTCAATGGTTTAAATCTAGCCGATCCACATTTCTCTCAGCCAGGAAGGATTGACGTGCTTATTGGAGCGGATGTCCATGGAGACTTGATCTTACCAGATGTCCGGAAGGGCTCTAAAGGTCAACCTGTTGCTCGACGAACACTTCTAGGATGGGTCTTATCCGGTAGAACGACGGACCCAGAACATCAACCTCAAGGGTATCAGACCTTCACATCCACCGTGTCATTAAATCTTATTAGCAACCAGTTACAAGATTTTTGGAGGATTGAAGAGACACCAAGTATCCAATGTCCTAAAAGTGAAGATAAGGAGTGTGAACGCTTTTACGAACACACTCATACTCGTTTACAAAGTGGGAGATATTGCGTAAAACTACCTTTTATTAGTAAAGATCATCAGCATTCGTTAGGTGCTTCACGAGCCGGTGCAGTGGCGAGTTTCCTCAGTTTAGAGCGACGATTTTCTTCGAACCCATCCATAAGGGAACAATATACCAAGTGCATAGAAGAGTATCTTCAGTTGGGTCACATGCGGTTAGCTAAAACAAAGGAAGAAGACCATTTAGTTATATATCAAGGTAAACCGTGTTATCAAAGTTATTACTTACCGCATCATGCCGTTTTTAAAGAAAGCGTTTCAACAAGGCTGCGTGTAGTATTCGACGCTTCGCGAAAGAGCTCTTCCACAGTGTCCCTGAACGACATTTTACATACTAGACCTAGCCTCCAAAATGAAATGGTTGCTGTACTGATGAGATGGCGTAAATTCAAGTTCGCTCTAATGGCTGATATCGAGAAGATGTACCGCCAAATTGCGGTTCATTCAGATGACATTAACTATCAGCGTATTGTGTGGAGAAGTGATGTTAATCAGCCCATACAAGATTATTGCTTATCTACCGTGACTTTTGGGGTGGCATGTGCGCCCCACCTTGCGATTAGAACACTTCAGCAATTGCCTAAAGACGAGCAATCTCAGTTCCCTTCGGCTTCACAAGTGCTGCTTAATGATTTTTATGTGGACGACGTCTTGACCGGAAAGGATTCCATCTCAGAGGCCATTGAATTACAAGGCGACTTAGATCAACTACTACAACGAGGAGGCTTCAAGCTAAAAAAATGGCTATCCAACAAAGCAGAAATCCTGGCAAACTTTCCGGAAGAGGATCGAGCTGTGCAAACTTCTGTGGACTTAAACTTGGAAAATGGAGTGAAGTCTTTGGGAATTATTTGGTATCCGTCTTTAGACACATTTGGTTATAAAATAAATCTAACTCCTGATAAACTTGTGAAAAGCAAACGTGAACTCCTTTCGCAGATTGCGAAACTCTACGATCCAATGGGATGGATCGCTCCTGTGATCATCTATGCGAAAATTTTAATGCAGACCTTGTGGATACATGGTTGTGATTGGGACGAACCTTTACCTCGCGAAGTACAAAACAGATGGTTGGAGTTTAAGAAGCAGGCGGCTGATCTCGAACAAATCCGTATCCCACGATGGTATGGCACAGTTCAATCATCAAACCAGATGGAAATTCATGCGTTTAGCGATGCTTCTCAACATGCCTATGCAGCTGTAGTATATCTACGGGTAGTCACCTCAGAAGGAGATGTAAGGGTCAATATCATCATGGCCAAGACCAAAGTCGCACCGATTAAACCAGTTACGATCCCACGGCTAGAATTATGTGGCGCTGTGTTAGCGTCCAAAATTGTTAAGCATATTTTAACTATTATGCAGTTCTCAGCAATTGAAGTACACATGTGGACCGATTCTTCAATCGTTTTGTCATGGCTATTGGGGCATCCTCGAAAATGGGCAACATTCGTTGCAAATCGATGTAGTGAAATCTTTTCTTTACTGGGAAACGTTCCGTGGCATCATGTCCCCACAGCATCCAACCCTGCGGATTTGGCGTCAAGAGGAGTTTTACCTACCGAATTAAATGATCATACTTTGTGGTGGAAGGGTCCTCAATGGTTGTCAAAGGATAGAAGCTCTTGGCCTTGTCCAACTGACATACCTTCTACCAATTTAGAAGAACGAAGGTTCATCTGTGCAGTCAGCTTACTTGATACAAAAAACACCTTTTTGACCGACTTGTTGAGTAAATTTTCATCATTTACAAAACTCATTAGAGTCACAGCGTACTGCCTGCGCTTTCGTGTGCGACGCGGAGATCGCGCCTCTACTTGGCTAACTTCTGAAGAATTGGAGAAGGCAACGCAATTCTGGTTAAGGTTCAACCAAAATCTTAATTTTTCTATGGAACTCGAACACATCCGTTCGGGGAAGCCGCTACCTGGCAAGAGCAAACTTCAAAACTTTAATCCCGTCATTGACAACGATGGACTGCTGCGTCTCGGAGGACGCCTTAGGAACGCCGACATATCCTTTGATAGACAACACCCCATTATTTTCCCACAATCAGGACATTTGACCAATCTTCTCGTACATTACTACCATCATCTAACACTACACGGAGGAACACAACTAACTTTATCCACTCTCAGACAGAAATACTGGGTGCTAAATGGAAGAAATGTGGTACGAAAGGTTATTCATGCCTGTGTGAAATGTCATCGTTTCAGAGCTCAAACCAACACGCAATTCATGGGCGATCTTCCTTCTCCAAGGATTAACATTACGCGACCCTTCACGCATACCGGGATTGATTATTGTGGCCCCTTTAATATAAAGACAAGTAAAAGGCGCGGAGCCCCATCGTCTAAAGGTTATATTGCCCTATTTGTTTGCCTAGCTGTTAAGGCAATTCATCTTGAACTGGTGAGTGATATGACCACTCAAGCATTTTTGGCAGCTTTTAATAGATTTGTGGCAAGACGTGGCTTGTGTAAACACGTCTACAGTGACTGTGGAACAAATTTTGTGGGAGCTAATGCTTATCTGAAGGACATCGTAACGAAACAAATGGAAGTTGCAGAGAAAACATCACACCAAGGAGTTCTTTGGCATTTTAATCCCCCACATGCACCTCACTTTGGTGGCCTCTGGGAGGCAAGGGTTAAATCCACGAAGTACCATCTCCGACGTGTTCTGGGAAATTCAACGCTTACCTTCGAGGAGATGTCGTGTTAGCGCAAATCGAGGCGTGCTTGAATTCAAGACCATTGTGTCCACTAACCTCAGACCCTGATGATTCAAGTGCGCTCACACCAGGACATTTTTTAATCGGTGATTCTCTGCTAGCTCCACCACAAGAGGATTTCTCAACGAACAATCCGCACCGGCTGAACAGGTGGCAGCTTACCCAATCACTTTCACAACATTTTTGGAGAAAATGGTCTAGCGAATATTTAACCAGACTACAACAAAGGCCAAAATGGGTCACTCAACACCCTAATATAACGAAAGGAGATCTCGTCCTTGTCAAGGATGATCGAGTAAGCCCAATGAACTGGCCATTAGGGCGCATTGTGGAGGTTCTTCCAGGAAAGGATGGATTAGTGTGAGTAGCAGACATTCGTATCAAGCATGCTACCATTCGAAGGCCAATTGTCAAAATTTCTCGTCTACCAATCGATAACCCTATCCCATTAAAAAACTTACACAAAGAAACAATCAATTAACAGTTTAACTATTAACGCATGCCTGATTAATTATTTGCACAAACACAATTAATGAACACAAAATAAACTATCCCCAAAACTATCCAAACTAACCTTGAGTCCCTACTATCCTTTACGAACCTCCTGTTTGCTTAGTACTTCCAGATCACACAGATATTATGAAGAAGAACTCCAACACCGTGGCAGACGTATTTCCAGATCTCCAAGATGTCCTGGCACCGTAGTAGACGTATGTGCACAATCCTGCTTATGCTGGCCCGGGAGGATGTTGCGTCTTCCACAGTCGACGGCCTAAACTACAATACATATTTTACAAAGAAAATTATCCTAAAAATGTATAAAATACTTATCTGAAACTGTTGGTTTCTCCATCCAGGAAATAGATCACCAGAATATAGTACCTGTGAAATAAAATAAGAAATTATATTTAATTAATTGCAAACATAATCATTTTTGTCACGGTTTCACGATCACATAAATTTCAGAAAATAATTAGAAATATTTTTAAACTTTAATACTCACCTCATCATTATAAATAAACATCATCCAAAAAACACATTGCACTTAGCACTGTCATTCCTCATTCTCTACTTCCTCTTCTTCGTTGAGTTACGGGATCAGCTGGTATATAATTTATCGAAAGGGGAATTGCCCCACTTTTCAACCAGCTGATGAATTTTTCGGGTTCAAAAAAAAACGGTGAAAAACGGTGAATAATTTTCAATTTTAGATGATGAGAAAAGTTCTGAACAGGAGATCTAGTCTCTTGCAAAGTTATCGTGAAACCGATCGGACGTGTAATGTGAAATCTAATTATTATAACAATTTGAGCATTTAATCGTTGTGAAATCTATTGTACATATAATAGTCGTGAACTCTAAGTTATTCGCAAAATAAACTTATTAAGAATTCTTGTGAAATCATTAAGAACTAATATTGTGAAATCCAGTGTAGAACTTTACATTTAAAATAAACTCAACTTTGTAAATTATAATTAATTACAAAATAAATTGTGTAGAAACTTGTGATAAGAGAAATTTGACGTGTTTTAGTAAGAATAAGGTTTCATAAGAAGAAAGTCCTTCATATACCTCATCGTGGCTACAACAGATCTTGTTTAAAAGTTGAACGGGTTCTAATAAGAAAACAATTTATCTTACATACATCTCATCGTGGCTGCAACAGTGGGCCTGGCATGATACATGTTAATCCATCTAGGTAGTTTTAACTCAACAATATGGTGTACCTGATTCTTGAATTCACGCCATTCTTCTATCACTTCTTCACCAGCCGTTTTGTCCCAATCTCGTCGGGCTAACCACAATTTTTGCATAATAATTTTTGCGATTAACACACAGGGAGATATCCATCCGAGAGGGTCAAATAATTTCGCTACCTCGGATAGTATTTGTCTTTTAGTCGTCGCTGTTTTATTAAATTCTGCTTGCTTAATCGCATACGAGAAGTAATCTTGATTTGGGTGCCATAAAATGCCAAGCGCCTTGATGTGATTTTCCTCTTTCAAGTTAAGAGGAAGTTGTATTTCTCGATCCTCTGCGCGCACTTGTTCTAATAACGCTTGATGATTAGCCGCCCATTTTCTTAGGTGGAATCCACTTCCCTTTAATAAATTTATGAGTTCATCTTGTATTTCCAATGCTTCCTCGATGGTATCTGCACCAGTCAGGACATCGCCTACATAAAAATCTGATAAGGCTACCTTGGATGCCTTTGGATATTTTTCTTTATCATCTGTCGCAAGTCGTTGAAGAGTCTTGATTGTCAAGTATGGTGCTGAGGTGGTACCGAACGTCACTGTATTCAGCTGATATTCCTGGATGGGCTCGCAGCTATGTTCCCTCCACAATATAGTTTGATACTTTCTATCTTCTGGGTCGAGAAGGATCATCCTGTACATCTTCTCGATGTCTGCTGTCAACGCATACGTATGTGTCCTCCAGTTGGACAGGGTGGCATATAATTTCGGTTGTAGTGTTGGACCAGTGTTGAAAGTATTTCGGTTGTAGTGTTGGTATGTCTGGCCTTTGAATCAGCTTCTTTTCTAGTTGTTTAAATCTTGAAGCTGCCTGCGCCTTGCTTTCTCCTAGCTCTGGAGGCGTGCCTCCTCTAAATGATAACTTTACTTGGTACGACCCATTGGACAAACGTTTTGTAGTCCTTTCGTAAAATAGTTCACAATCCTTTTCTTCACTTGTCATCTTCCTTTCTTCTGATACTTCTTCCCATTCCCAGAATTTCCTTATTTGTTGACTAAGTATGTTTAAGTCATTACCTTCTGAAATTGTGAACCCTGAAAAACTTGTGTTATGGTTCTGGGCTGGTGTGGTTGCTACCTCTCCGAATAATATCCATCCTGGGCTAGTCTTCTGAGCGGTTGGTGATTGGTAGTGTCCCTTGCGTATTCTATCCTCAATGATGTTCGCGTACACCTTTATGCCAAGAAGAACATCGATTCGTCCTTGGTCGGTAAACTTTGGGTCTGCTAGTTCTAATCCATCGATGTAAAACCAGTCCTGCCATTTGGATCGTTTCGGTGGGCATATGTTCGTTATGGTCTTGACGACATATGCTTGTAAGGCCGTTTCATAATTAGCGCGTGTAGTGGCTGCTAACGTAAAACAGGCAATCCTCCTTGATGATGCTACCTTTATTGCATCCAAGTCTACCTGTGCCGGTTAATTAACGCAATTTTGTTGCGTTTCAGGTGAGTGTCGCATAAGCTATAGTCTTTAATTGTGTTTCTGCATGGTTGTTTTCAGTTTTAATGTAGCCTTTTATATTTTTTATTTTGGGGTTATGTTTTATCAAAACCCTTGTAATTCGTTCAAATTTCCCCTTTTTTACTAATCTAATAAGACTAATTCGCGATTAATTCATGTTATATGTTATATTTAATTCATTTATGTATGTTTTATGTGGAATTCATGTTTATTTGTTTTAATTATGTCATTGTTATTGTTGTGGTCTTTGTTGACATTTTGCCCCTTCGAGTGTATTAATTTCATTTTCATTTCAGATATTAATTGTTGGATTGTGCCTGTGTAACACCCAGGCACCAGGTATTACTTAAATATTCAACTAGTTGGGATGTGGGTTCGACCCTTTCGGTCCACACGATCAACTTCGCAGTATGATGGATGTTGAATATTATGATTGGATATTTTAATAATAAATGAACAATAGGCAATATAGAATATATGCATAATCCCGAGAATTTGTCACAATTGTTTATCAATATTTTCGTTAAAATGTCAAACTAAATTTGCGCACTTACAAGATTAGGATGACGAAAATGTATATAAAATTGATGTATTAATGTTTTTCGGCACCTCAATGAAGCCGATATAGTTTTTAGTTCGCGCGGGATCGTGCAGGTACGAAAATCACTTAAGTTATTTAAACCAAAAACCCGCTGGTCCGAATATTATAAAAATATTTTCAGATTATATTGTCGCTAATACGCTTCGAACGGCACCTCAAGTAAGTCAATATCTTTGGTGGTTCGGGCCATATCGTGCAGGTACAAAAATCACTTACGCCGCTTAAACAAAAAAACGGCTCGACCGAATTTTATGAAAATCTTTTCAGATCATATTTTGGTTAATACTCTTCGAGCACGTCAACTAAGTCGATATCTTTTATAGTTCGCGGGATATCGTGCAGGTACAACAATCACTTAAGTCATTTAAACCAAAAAACCGCTGGACCGAATATTATAAAAATCTTTTCAGATAATATTGTCGCTAATACGCTTCGAACGGCACCTCAAGTAAGTCAATATCTTTTGTAGTTCGGGCGATATCGTGCAGGTACAAAAATCACTTACGTCGCTCAAACAAAAAAACGGCTGGACCGAATTTCATGAAATTCTTTTCAGATCATATTTCGGTTAATACGCTTCGAACAACACCTCAACGAAGTCGATATCAGTTTTGGTTCGCGCGATATCGTGCAGGAAAAAATGACCACATCCGTACGCACATACACACACACACACACACACACATACTTCCTCCCAATTTTTTGCTTAAAATGCTCCTGGGGCCTTGAAAGATGAAAATACGTTGAAATTTTCGATTTCGATTTTCGGACCGATTACAATAACTTCCTATTGGGAAGTTAAAAATTCGTGTTACTAATTTCTTTTTTCATTTTAGGATTCAGGTTGAACATCCTCCCCCCCGTTGATCGTTCTCGATCAACAAGTTTCGTAATTTTGAAATTCCTCTTTTTCGATAGTGGTGAAAGAGGATGTTTCCGTCGGCCTTTGCCTTAACCTTCGCTTGATAACGGCCGGGGAGGTTAATCGTCTGCTCCCTTCCCCTTCGTCGTTGGATTTTTTCGAAATCTATTTTGCATAATACCTGTTTGGACAGAAAAATGTCGACACCTTCTCTCGTGGTAAAACGTTGAAAATCGTTGTTTTCTCTGTCCTTATATTCCTTTAGCGTACGTGTTGGTCGCAGTATTCGTAACGAAGAGACGGGTCTCCCATTAATGTTTGCCGGTTCTTCGACAGCTGAGACAGTATACCTGCTTTGCTCCGGTAGCGCGGGTGGATATTCCTGGGTAGTTGTAGAACCTTGTAATGCTTGATTAAGAGGGCTCGTCGAACCATCCGGTGTAGGAGGCGATAACGAGACCTCTTCGTCGATGTAGAGGTAACTGTCCCAGTTGTCCCAGTAGCCTTGTTCTTCGCATTCATAACGATTACCCATCTGAAATATTTTGATTTTAATTGTTTGCTTTTAACTACATGACATTAGGAGACGACACTTTGGACGAACATGACAATTAAAGTCTCTTATGCCTGCATGGGCAAGAGACATAGTTTGGTGACTGGACGTTTAAAAAGCCCTAACTGAGTGCGAACTTGCACCACCCGTACTAAACCATCATTCCCTGGGTAGACTTCTTCAACTATTCCAAGTGGCCAAGCTGTAGGTGGAGTGGTGTCGTCTTTCAACAGAACAACTTGTCCGGGCTGGATGTTACCTTGTTGCTGTTGCCACTTCGGACGTTGTTGGAGTTGGTTTAAATAATCCTTCGACCACTTGTCCCAAAAATGTTTCGTCTGGTTTCGCGTATGTTGCCATCGTTGTTTCAATGAAGCGGTGCCTGCATCTGACTCTGGTAGAATTGTTAGTGACTGACCAACTAGGAAGTGACCAGGAGTTAAGATGAGTGGATCCTCAGTGGTATTTGGTACATAACACATTGGTCTGGAGTTGAGGCAGGCTTCAATTTGTGTAAGGATGGTCGTAAATTCTTCGAAGGTGTTGACTGCGTTTCCCATTGTTCTTTTGATGTGGTACTTAATTGACTTGACCCCTGCCTCCCAGAGACCTCCAAAGTGCGGGGCTGCTGGTGGATTAAAGTGCCAGTTTATTGCCAAATTTGATAAATATTGACCAACTGCTGGACTGGATTCCTTAATTGCTTGTTGTAGTTCTTTCTCCAATAGCTTTCGTCCTCCAACGAAGTTGGTGCCACAATCGGAATAAACGTCGGTACATTTGCCTCGTCTGGAAATAAATCGCTTAAATGCCGCAACAAAGGCTTCTGATGTTAGGTCTGATGCCAGCTCAATGTGAATCGCCTTCGTTGTCATGCATACAAAAATGCAGATGTATCCCTTTGATACCTTGGCATTACGGAGTTTCGATGTCTTGATGTTAAACGGACCGGCGTAGTCAACTCCTGTATTCGTGAAAGGTTTGGACACATTGGTTCTGCATGATGGTAAGCTGCCCATCAGTTGGTGGGTTGTAGTCTGACGATGTCTGGCGCAGATGATGCATTTGTGCAGTCTCGTGGTGATACATCTCCTACCATCCAATATCCAATATTTATTCCTGGTTGTGGCTAAAACCAACGATACGCCACCATGCAGTGTCTCAAGGTGTGTTTTATCGATGATTAGCCTTGTAACATGATGATCTCGTGGTAACATAATTGGGTGTTTCTGCGCGTAGGGAATCATGGCATTCGTTAATCGTCCTCCGACTCTGTTCAGGCCATCTGGATCAAGAAATGGATTCAGCTTCAGTAGGTTGCTCTTTGATGATAGTGGTTTGCCATGCTGTAGGCTGTAGTATTCACCGTCGAAAGCGAGTTGCTGAGTCTGTCGTAAAATTATTATTTCCGATGCCCTTAACTCATCTGTCGTTAATGGTTGTGTTTGTTTTGCAGTAGGGTTTCGTACGTTGTATATAAAGCGATATATTGTGGCTATTATACGAACTAAGTATGTATACGATGAGTAGCGATGTGTTAAGTTATCCTCAAGTTTATTTAGCAGGACTGTTGTAGTTTCCTTAGACTCCAACGTTGTTTCTTCCCTTATAGTAGCGCCGACTGGCCAGTCTTCTGGATCCTTGATTAACCATGGTGGACCATTTAGCCAAAGTTTGTTGTTTATTAAATTACTCGCAGTGGTTCCTCTACTTGCTAGGTCCGCGGGATTCCATTGTGTTGCGATGTGTCTCCATTGATCATATTTAATCAGTTCCTGAATCTCAACGACTCGGTTTGTTACATAGGTCTTCCATCGAGCCGCATGTTGTCGAATCCATTGGAGGACAATAGTAGAATCTGTCCAAGCGAAGACTGGAATATCTTGAAAATGCATAGTCGATACAGTTTCCTTCATTAAGCGAGCTAGAAGCAGTGCACCGTTTAGCTCAAGTCGAGGTATGGTAACTGGTTTTGTAGGCGCGACCCTCGTTCGTGATGTTATTAATGTTGATGTAACATTGCCCTTGTCATCCATAACTCGAAGATATATGACCGCTGCAAAGGCGCGTACAGACGCATCGCAAAACCCATGTAGCTGCATGTTGCATTGTGGTGAATAGTGAATCCATCGAGGAATGGAAAACTTTTTCAGGCTTTGTAAATCCGTTTTGTATTTTATCCAGTGTCCTTTGATGTGTTCTGAAACGGGTTGATCCCACGAGCATCCGGTTAACCACAAATCCTGTATAATCATTTTAGCTAAGATAATCACTGGCTGAATTAATCCTAGGGGGTCGTATAGGGAAGCTACATCTGATAGTATCGTTCGTTATGGTGCTGTGCTCCTTGAAGGCCTTGTAGTTGAATGAAAATTGATCAGAATATGGTTGCCAGCGTACACCTAGAGTCTTAATGGAATCTGCTTCGGAAAATGATACGATGTCCTTATGTTCCCTGTAATCGGTTGGCAGATGTTCCAAAATTTTCGGATTGTTGCTGCTCCATTTCCTGAGATTGAAACCACCCGATTTCAACATAGCAATTAATTGGGATTGCAAGTTTAGTGCTGTGTCCACGTTGTCTGCACCCGTCAACAAATCGTCAACATAAAAATCACATTCGGTTGCCTTCGCTGCGAGTGGAAAGGTTTGACTTTCATCCATTGCGAGTTGTTTGAGTGCACGTATTGCCAAGTATGAAGCTGCTGTAGTTCCGAAGGTGGCTGTAGTTAGCTGGTAATCTTGCACGTTGTGTGAGGATGAGTTCCGCCAAAGAATTCTCTGATATGTCTGATGTTCTGGTGCCACTTGAACCATCCTATACATTTTCTCTATGTCCGCGTGTACAGCAATTTGGTGTTTTCTCCACTTCAATAGAGTACAAAATAGTTTTGGTTGTATCGTTGGACCAGGTAACAACCAGTCGTTTAATGATTGATCATTTGTTGTCTTGGCCGACGCATCAAATACCACCCTCAATTTAGTTGTACTGCTCTCTTTTATTACCGCATGGTGAGGAATGTAGTAGTTTGGTTCATTGTTGGTTGGAGGTCCTGTTTCAATCATATGTCCTAATTGGATGTACTCGTTGAGACAAGCTGCGTATTCTTCCTTTAGGATTGGGTTGTTGTTAAATCGCCTTTCTAAACAGTAGAGCCTTTTTAGAGCTAATTCACGTGAATCGCCCAGGATGGGTTCCTTGCGTTGTTTGAAAGGTAGCTTGACTTCGTACTGCCCATTTTTTAACCGCTTGTGTGTTTCTGTAAAATAGTCAGAACATTCTTGCTCGTCTTGAGTTAAGTTTGGCCTTGTGGGAAGTTCCTCTTCCTCCCAAAATTTTTTAAGTTGATTCCCGAGGTCTTGATTTGTTACTTGTATACTGAAGTTGTGTGAATCAAACTGTTTCGTGTGGGTTACATCTCCTCCAACGATCCATCCAAGGCTGGTGTTGATTGCCACTGGGCTGATTCTGATCCTCGACGTATACCTTCTTGAACAATTTTTGCGTAGGCGCTGATGCCAAGTAAAATATCCACGTTGCCAGGTTTCCAAAATTCTGGATCCGCTAGTTCGAGACCCCGAAGATGGCTGCACTCCTGTAGTGATATCGTAAACCTAGGTAAGGCGTCTGTCATTTTGTTGACTACCAAAAGTGTTTCTGTTATTAGGAAGTCCTTAACAACGCGTGATTGTAGGGTGAGCCTCGTTTGTTTTGTAGACCTTCCCGTTGCAATTGCTCCCATGACTATTATGTTGCAGTCAGCAGGACTATAATGTACTCCTAGTAGTTTGCAGGTGCTCTTGGTTATGAAAGATGACTCTCATCCTGGATCCACTAGACATCTGATTGTGTGTTGTTTTCCGTTGGTTCCCTTTATCAGTACTAAGGCTGTTGACAACAATGCACGTGTATCCTCCCTAGTGCAGAAGGCTTGGACATCATTTGGTTCGGTACCACTACAGGCTGGCTGGTTAAATTGCTGATTTGTTGTTGTGTTCGCATCATTTGTTGCATGCCTCACAAGATGTGCTTGTATGTTTGAGGTGTGTGTGATTGCGTTCTTGGATTGTTGAAGGGTCGAATTTGCGTTGGAAGAACCAGGTTGAATCTCATTGTGGAGAGTGGTATGGTGTTTCTCCTTGCACTTTAGACACCTAAATTTGCTTTTGCAGTTTTGTGATCCATGTTCCTTGGACAGGCAAGTGTAGCAGTGACCAGTGGTTGTGACCAATTTTCGTCTGGCGGTTGGGTCCACGCGTAAGTATGTGGAGCATCTCTGAAGCCAGTGTCGTTCGTTGCATGCTGAACATCTGTTGTCCTTAACTGTGTGATGAACCCTTGTATTAAGTTTTGAGTGACTTGTGTGTGGCTGTTGATTCGTTGAGATGACATCTGAAATTGATTCCAACACCTTGTGTCGCTTACACAAAAATGTATGGAATTGTTTGTATGAAGGAAGATCTTGCGAAGCTCCTTGTTCTTCTTCCCACATCTTCAGTGTAACGAGTGGTAGCCTTTGAATGAGCATGTGTACAAGCAGGAGATCCCACGATTCGGTGTCTATTTTCAAGTTGTTTAGTTGTTGCAAGCAGTCATCGGTTGTGGAGATAAACGTTCTGAGGCCGCTAGCAGTTTCTGCAGTAAGTTTGGGTTGATTTAACAGCGTTTTTAAATGGTGGTTTGCTAAGATACGTTTGTTTTCGTAACGTTGTTTCACCTTGGTCCATGATGCATCGTAATTGTCGTTGGTAACAGGTATATGCCGTATTAGTTTCTCAGCATCTCCAATTAAACATGATTTAAGATGATGGAATTTTTGTTCCGGACTCAAATGCGTGTTGTTGTGCACCAATGATACAAACAGGTCATGGAATGAATACCATGAGTCGTAATTTCCATCAAATTTTGGTAGATCGATCCTAGGCAGAATTGTGTCTTGCCTAATTGGCGTTGTTTGGGTCGATTGCACTTCTGTTGAGGTAAACTTCCTAAGTCCTTCAAGCACTTCACTCAAGTAGTCAGAATATTTACACTCTAAATTAACGTAGGCATCATCAGGGATTGCGTTGTCCGGTTCCTCTATTATGAGAGCCTCCAACAGCGTTTGATCTGCTTCCTTGTATTCTGCCCATAATTCTTTGAGTTCTTCTAACTTTACTTCATAAAACGATCTTGTCCGTTTAGCCATAGCTGTTTTCCTTGCATTCTCAATAAGCCTTTCGATGCGACTTCTTAATGACTGCTCTCGTAGCATGGCCTTCTTTGCTGCACTCATTGTCGAACATTTTTTATTTAAATTCACTAAACAAATAGATTGCCGTTCCTGGATGGAACCACCAAAATGTACGTTGGTTAGTCTGTGTAGCGGCGTTATAACATACGACAACTTGTATTTACTTAACACTCCTTTTAAATAAAAATATTTCGATAAAAAAAATTAACTATTCCGTTTTTTCCTTCTTGTTTTATTATAAAAATTTCTTCACACTTCTTGCTTTATTATAAAAATTTCTTCACAATTTTTTGCTTTATTATAAAAATTTCTTCACAATTTTTTGCTTTATTATAAAAATTTCTTCACAATTTCAATTTTTCTTTGAATAATAGGTACAAACTAAATTTTCTACAAGTAACAAAGTTTAACAATTTAATTATAATTCTAGTAAATTCACTATCACTTGTTTTTCTCCTTCTCTGAAACCAATTGTTAACATGCTTGATGCGATGCAGGAAATTGCATGTTTGCACCTTGCAGGTTAACGATTAATATATTTTAATTGAAGGCTTGATGCCAATTACTGACATGTATGCCAACTATAAATTCGCAAATTTATTACCTTCCCTTTGTTCCCTTGCGCATAGATTCTCCTTAGTTAATTCGCATCTGGAGTTTGCTTGCCGTGGATGTCTTCCTTTGAAACCTGGATTTTGGTTGCACGTGATCGTCCCCTTCACCTCCTTCAACCTGGGGCCAGATTCCGCAACGGTGAGTTTTAAAGTGTTCACCGATTTTAGTGAGCACCCTTTATTTTCGCGTCCGCAAGAGTGAGAATGAGTTTTTCTGACATTTGCGATGAACACCGACATGAAAAATTTCTCACTGAGTAGAAGGCTGTGAATTCACGGCGAGTTGGTGAATTTTACGAGTTTTTTTGTAATTTCGTACCATTATTTGTGAAAGTTTTTAATTTTTTGAGATATCTGAGTAATTTTTAGGCAAAATGAAGTCGCGTAATATCTTGGCGAATAAACTTCGCGCAAAATTTCTAATAACAAATTGTTGAAAACTCTCATCTTCAGCAACCTCTAGTTCTGCTTCTATAATGTCAGCTTCATTTTATACATTTACTCTTTGTAGAATATTATGCAAAACCACACATGCACTTATAAGCGTCCCAGCTTTTGTTGGACAATAATTAGGTATACTGCTGTAAGAAAAACATCGAAATCGGCCATTTAAGATGCCAATGCATCTTTCTACCATATATCGAGCATTTTTATTTGCAACATTTTATTTTTGCTGCGACTCATTTAGTGGTGCGTTGTATGCTGTCATTAACCATGGCTAAACCGGAAATCCACTGTTTTCTTTATGACAAAAAAATCGTTTTCCATTCGAATAAGCTGTCTTTAAGAATTCTTGTATCGCATAGCGACGCCAAATGTAAGCATCATGAGAAGATCCTGGCAATTTCGGATTTCGCAAACAATTAACAAATTAATCGAGCGTCCTCCTTTTATGCAGTAATAAACATGCTATAGATCGGCTGATGGAAAGATCATTTTTATATGTGTTCTGTCAATTAGACCTACTTTCGCGGGGAAACGATTTTTTTTAAATGATTCTTTAATCCTTCTTTTTTCAAAATCATCCGGGAAAATTACATATTCTAAGCAGACTTCATAAAGAAAGCCTGCTACTTCATGAATACAACGTTTAACAGAAGTTTGAGAGATACATGATAGGAAATCCTATCCTATCGTTTTCTGCAAATTTCCAACTGCGAAAAATCGAAACGCACACAAAAATCCCAAGTGAATCCCTGTCTTTCTCTGATTTACACAAAATCTCGGATTTAGGCCCAACCTTCGAGGAAAACGGTACAAGTCTATGAATTACTGTTGCGTTGTGTTCGCAAAAGGATTTTGATTATCCCACAAATTCCGTCAAAGAAGCGCATTTTTTTACCGTTGATAGCGGTGCACCCGAATCATATACATGTGAAGAATAGTAACAATTAATATTTACTAATAAAGAAACCTATTTTAACTAAAACAAATTAAAAAGTTTATCCTTTCTTCAAACTTCTAGTTAAATGTTTAATGACAGTGACAACTCAGCGTTTCATTCAGACACTTTAAAAATCATTCAGCACATTAAAACTCACTGGTACTTACGGAATCGCATTTTAACGAAAAGTGAACACCGAGGTTGTCAGTGAGTTTTTCCTTTGGTGTTCACTGACCAAAAACTCACCGTTGCGGAATCGGGCCCCTGGATCTCTCTGCAGCTCACTTTTATTTCACTCAACTATTAACCTTTTCAAAACTTTTGCAAAACAAGAGAAGTGTCACATCTGATGTCGCACTTTTATAGGCGAAAAGGTATCCATTAAGGAAATTCCAACTTCCCTGGAAATACTGGGATGAATTTCCAAAAATTGCTCTAAAATTGACAAAATTGTTGTCATCCCTTTTCCACATAATGTCCTTTTTTTTCTTATTGTCATTAAGGTAAAAATATCTTTTTGGCAATATCTTTTAATTTCGACAAAATACTACCTTTCTGGCATCACCATTGTTTTCGCCGGGAAATTTGGTATTGTTTTGACACCTCAAACGTCGCGAGATGTCAAAGTTAGCCCGATTTGAAGTTCCGTGTCGCGAGTGTTTTGTCTACCTGTGCCGGTTAATTAACGCAATTTTGTTGCGTTTCAGGTGAGTGTCGCATAAGCTATAGTCTTTAATTGTGTTTCTGCATGGTTGTTTTCAGTTTTAATGTAGCCTTTTATATTTTTTATTTTGGGGTTATGTTTTATCAAAACCCTTGTAATTCGTTCAAATTTCCCCTTTTTTACTAATCTAATAAGACTAATTCGCGATTAATTCATGTTATATGTTATATTTAATTCATTTATGTATGTTTTATGTGGAATTCATGTTTATTTGTTTTAATTATGTCATTGTTATTGTTGTGGTCTTTGTTGACATTTTGCCCCTTCGAGTGTATTAATTTCATTTTCATTTCAGATATTAATTGTTGGATTGTGCCTGTGTAACACCCAGGCACCAGGTATTACTTAAATATTCAAAAATTCGTGTTACTAATTTCTTTTTTCATTTTAGGATTCAGGTTGAACACCTACAATACTGCGGATGATGATTCCCTTTGCACAACGGACAACCTTTGTTTTCACTAACATAGCAGTTTGTAGTTCGGTTGCGCACTCTCTCTAAACCTTTATGTTGTGTTGTGGGCTTGTGTGTATTCACATCCTTTATTGCCTCCAAAGTTCTGTGTCTCTCCTCAAGAAACTTGGTAAAATCTTCTAATGAAGGCATCTCATCCGATTTGGATATCAATTCTTCCCACTGATTCCTTGTTTTATCTGGCAATCTGTGCGATGTTACGAAGACAACAATATCGTCCCACTCAGATATGTTCACCTTTAACACCTGAAGGGCATGTCGAATGCGCTGTAAATCATCTGCCATCGTTCGTAAGTCTTTGTTCGATTCGTGCGTGAGCTTGGGTTGATGAAATAGACGCTTTAACTGGGCAATCAGCAATCTTCTCTTATTATAACTTTTGCAAAATAAGTCCCAGGCAGCCATATAATTCGCGGAGGTCATATCGAATGCGTCGAGATCCCCACGTGCCTCTTCCGTAAGGCTACCTTTCAAGTAGTGCAACTTGTCCACAGGCGTTAAACAAGCATTATTATATATTAACGATGTAAACCTGTCATGAAACGCTCGCCATGCCGTATATTGCCCGTCAAATTTTGGAATTTCCACCGTTGGGAGCTTCAACGGGATACTTTGTTGATTTGGCTGTTCATTTGGTGCAGAAGTCGATGCTTGTTGTGGTGTGCTCGATGCCAGTGCATCTTGCAGCTCTCCGAAGAATTCTGAATACGCTTCGTCGAATTCTCTATATCTAGTGCGCTCTGCATATGCGGCTAAAGCGGCTTGAGTTTTTTCATCTTCGATGCTGGACATGTCTGCGGCACCTAGTTGTAGATTGTTCTCATCGAACTTTCTCCAGATATTCCTAATTATTTCCATCTTCCCGTTGATATAACCTACTCTTCGACGGTGTTTCGAGGTTTTATTGTAATTTGCAATCGTCTGGTCTAATTGGGCTTTTAGTGTGGTCTGTTGTTGCAACACTTTCTTCATTTTGCACGTTTAGTTAGTAAAATTTACGAAAAACAAACAACCAACAACAAAAAAAAATATTTGGACACTCAAATTAAATCTCAATCAAATCAAATAATAATCTATATCTATAAAAATCTCGTTTCACAGTGTTTGTTACCGTACTCCTCCGAAACGGGTTGACCAATTTGCATGAAATTTTTTGTGTATATTTGGTAGGTCTGAGAATAGGTCGTAGGCTATTTTTTATACCTTTAACCAAAAAAACAGCTGCAAAATCCAAACAAAAATGGTAATTTTAGGAATTTTCACTTCATTTTAGTTTCAATAGCTTCATGGCCTACCTATTGTTTGACAAATGTAAAATTGTCATTAAATTGAATCATTATATTTAATGAAAATTTCAAATTTACGCAGCTGTCAAACAATAGGTAGGCCATGACGCTATTGAAACTAAAATGATCCATGGCGGCCGTCTCAAGAGGGCGATGTACCACTTTCTTCACAACCACCTCGACATGGGTATCAAATGAAAGGGTATGATAAGAGGTCTATCAAGCTGGCAAACCCATTACAGCAGAACCAAATGAAAGTTAGATCAAAATTTTTAACTTTTTTTTTACTATTTTATTACCCAAGAGAGAATTTTTTTACTCTTTTATTTTTTAAAAAATTCAAGGTTCTGCTAGCTTTATATCAAGCTGGCAAACCCAGTACAGCAGAACCAAAAAAAAGGTAGATCAAAATTTTTTACTCTTTTTTTACTATTTTATTACCCAAGAGGGAATTTTTTTACTCCTTTATTTTTTAAAAAAATGTAGGGTTCTGCCAGCTTTATGTCAAGCTGGCAAACCCATTACAGCAGAACCAAACGAAAGTTATATCAAAATTTCAAACTTTTTTTTACTATTTAATTACCCAAGATGGAATTTTTTTCTCTTTTATTTTCAAGAAAAAAAAAGCATAATTCTGCCAGCTTTATGTCAAGCTAGTAGAACCATTCTTAATAACTATCACATGCGTCCACAAACTTCTTATATTTATTAATCATGTCTTTACTAAGAGTAATACTATTTTTTTACCCAACAGTTAAATCAATAAATAAAGTTTCTATTCTGTTTGCAATTTAATACATTCATTTCCCCTTTATATAACTAGCTGGGACCCGGTACGCCTCGCTGCACCCATAAGCCAATAGTAACCAATAAAACCCAACATTGACTTGGTATTTTTCGAGATATGAATTTTACAAAGATGAAGGGCTCAAAGAACGGGTAAATGTAAAATTAATGCAAATCTTCAACATGAAACGAAAGAATTAATTATAATTTCCGTAAAATTTCGAGACATTAGATTTTTCAAAACTACTTCTTGGAAATTGCTTTTTGGATTCCTGCAAAATATTGAACGAATTAGAATATTGCTTTCAAAGATTTCTTTAAAAATCTTTTTTTATTCCTGAAAAATACCACTGTTGTTACTTTTGAGATGTTTGAGAATGGCAGAATCAATTTAATGACAATTTCACATATATGCAATTAATAGCAGTTATCCATTCCGCAGCTGTCAACCAATAAGTAGGCCATGAAGCTATCATACCCTTTCATTTGATACCCATTTTAGTTTTTCTTCCAGAAATAAGTGTCGAGGCACTTATGTATTTCTTTAAGTAATTTTGACGTTTCATGGGTTTTTTTTAATTGAAAGTATAAATTGAAGGAAGCCTTGCGTTTTAAGTAATCGTTGAACCCTTAACAAAACAACTGTACTGTCTGCAATGACAATTAGACAAATGCCAAAATTTCTTACCGACTGTCACTTTTTCTTAAGGGAATAAATGCACAAGTTTTCTTGAGCAAATTCCGTGAGCCTAGCATACCGGGCTTAAAGGAAGATTTTGAGAAGCCCTATTTGTCAGAAAGGGACATGGAGAAACAGCTAACAACGAGTTATATCAAATATATGACGAGATGGGCTATGTAAGTGATGTTGGTAAAACTCAATACACTTCGCTGGTTTGGTCACGTCGAGCGCACGTCAGAAGAAAGAGGTGCAAGGAAGGACTTCACTATCATCATGGAAGAAAAAGATGGACGGATGCGTTTGTAACAAGAGCAGACACTTCTCCAGACATCGAGCTGCAAGTCAGGCAGAAATAGAGACTGAAGTAAAAGATTAGAGGAAGCCAAGGTTCTATTTGGGCTGCAGCGCCATTGGAAGAAGAAGAAGGTATATATGAGGCAAATTTCGCTTGAAGAACGCCTATTTCATTTTCTCCTTTGGTGAGGTACTTGGTCTAAAGGTACTGCGACCACTCTCTTGACCTATTTTGCTACTGCATTGGCATTCCTGATAACTTTCAACGAATGGTTATCTTATACCTGTGACCTGCTTTAGCGTATGCAAATTATTTTAAAAGCTGATTATTTGGATATATAACTTGCACTGTTCGATTTTCTCTATGTTGCAAGAGCGTGGATTCCAAGTTGGTGAATAGAGAGGAACGCATACAAACTTCTATGGGAAAAAAGATTTCCAATTTTCGTCTCCACTTTGTGTTTGAGTTTTAAACTGCCCTAAACTTTCCTTAATTGAGGCAGAAAAATACATTTATGTGAAAAGCGTCACGACTGAGATGAACTTGCTTGGTACTCGGTTCTAACCTATAAGCAGTGATATGAGCAATATTAAAAAGTATAGAGTCAAAAGTATCGAGTACTGATATGAGTAGAATCGAAAGCCAAATAGTCATATCAGTAAAGAATCGAGTACCGATTCCGTATCTCTATGTGTGACTAGCCAGCTTGATATCAGGCAAGCGTTTTCATCATTATTTAAACAAATTCCAGAATAGAAACGCCAACTCTGCCGCTATCCGTATTTCTAGGATCATACAGGCAGGAATGCATTTGTTCATTCCTCATACTACTAAATCTGTGAAGGCTAGGCCCAACAGATGGTTTAATCAGGAGTGTATGAATGCAATCAGAAATAAAGAAGCCGCCTTTCGAGCTTACAAGAGCTCCCCGAGTGAATCGCTCCGTGCAGAGTATATAAAACTAAGAAATTCCTTTAAAGTCACCATCAGGAATGTCAAAAATTCATTTGACAGCAAGTTGAGAAGTAAACTCCTTAATGCAACCTCTGGTAGCAAGAACTTCTGGTCCTTGGTAAGCTCCATTAAGAAGAATTTCACTTCATCCACAACTCCTTCACTTATCCACAATGAGAAGGTGATAACAGACAGCAAATCCAAGGCCGATTTATTAGCATCTCTGTTTGCTTCCAATTCTTCTTTACCCCAAACTGATATGCTACCCCCGGTTCTTGAGCTCAGCGCTCATCTAATGGACAGGGTTTTCTTCAGGACTCGCGAGGTGTACAGGTGCCTCAAGGAGCTCGATGTAAACAAATCGACTGGACCCGATAATATACCCCCTATCGTCTTAAAACAATGCGCCTCACCTTTGGCTAGACCTCTGCGCAAACTTTTTGCCCTATCATACTCTTCCGGAGTTTACCCAGACTCTTGGAAACTTGCCCATGTTCAGCCAATACCGAAAAAAGGTGACTCCAGCGATCCCTCCAACTACCGCCCAATAGCAATTACTTCTATTCTCTCCAAAACCATGGAGACGATAATTAACAAAAAGCTTATGGGATATCTAGAATCCAACCAACTTATCAGCGACAAACAATACGGCTTCCGTCAAAAAAGATCCACTGGTGATCTTTTAATTTGCCTTACAGAACACCTCAGCCGAAGTTTGCATGGATCTGGCGAATCTAGTTTGGTTGCTTTGGATATCTCCAAGGCTTTTGATAGAGTATGGCACTCAGCCTTGTTAGCTAAACTCCAAGCTATTGGAATTGACTCACTTCTGTATAAGTGGGTTGAGAGTTTCCTTTCCGGCCGTTCAATTAAGGTATTATTGGATGGCGTCAAATCTGAATCTCACCCCATCTCTGCGGGGGTCCCTCAGGGGTCAATTTTATCACCGGCCCTTTTTCTCATCTTTATAAATGACCTACTTTCGATCCCCTCCAACCCACTTCTCAGCTTCGCTGACGACGGTACTCTACGTTACTCGTACAGCTTCGATACAAGACGGACACATGCCAGATCCTGTCTTGATGATCGTGAACTAATGTTCAACTCTATTAAAAAAGACATCAAACTAATTCTAGATTGGGGAGAGAAGAATCGTGTCAAATTCAACCCCTCTAAAACCAAGTACTGTCTTATCTCAAAAAAGAAATTCAACACCTCACCATCCTTGACAGTGGATGACGTTGAACTAAAGGCCGACCCATCCCTACACATCTTAGGCGTGACATTAGCCAAAGACCTTCGTTGGAATGATCACATACTCCAAATCGCCAAACAAGCATCCCAGTGCTTGGGATTTCTTAAGAGGTGCAAGTTCCTCCTCCAGCCATCGGCCCGCGCTGTTATTTATAAATCCTACATACGGCCTCTTCTCGAATATAACTCCCTCGTTTGGGGCGGCGCTCCAATAACCACCTTGGCATGGTTAGATAAGGTCCAAAAAAAGGCCCTTAAATTAATTGATGACGACACCGCTGGCTCCACCATCGACCCCCTCAGCCACCGTAGGAATGTAGCAGCATTGACTAAATTTTATCGCTACTATCATAATGACTGTTCCTCCGAGTTAAACGCTCTCCTGCCTCCACGGCAATCTTATAACCGCAACACCAGATTAGCCCACTCGTCTCATTCCCTTCACCTGCAACTCCCCCTTTCACGCACTCTACAAGATATGAATTCGTTTGTTAATAGAACAACTCGACTGTGGAATAGTCTCTCGCAGTCAGTATTTCCGAGCCCCTACAACATCCAAGAGTTCAAACGCAGGGTTCATCACCACCTCCTTCAATACCCCCCCGTTCCTTTTAACCCTTAACCTATACCCCCCTCCCCTCGCCGTACTAAGCTTACTGCTAGACATTGCACCATGACGTGACAAATGACATGACGGACTGGTAGTACAAAGGGTGACTCCTGAGCTTAGCACTGTCACATAAAAAAAAAAAAATTAAATTATAGACCTATAGACCCGTGTGTTCAGACTCTTTGGCTAGGCCAAAAAGTGGATTTGAGTTTCTATTGGAGCCGAGTTGAGTTAGATTTGAATTTAAAACTGAACGACTTAACTCTATGAATACACGGTATCATACTGAAGAATATAGGCCCATACTTATAATTTATTTATAGTTGTATTCTGCTTTATATGTTACGTACCTATTTCCGCATCAAATGAACTTAGTTCCCGCCTTTTTGCATTTTCTTCCGTAAGAGATTATACTCTTTATCTAAAGCTGGTAATAAATCTTGCATTGTGTTGCAAATTTATACTGAAATTAATAGTATTTCAAAGACTGCGGTCATATAAAAACGGCACTGCATTGTATGAGCTAACCTAGATACGCACACAAGCAATACAACGCAGCACAATAATGCTTTTCCAGCTATATCTCCATGGCCATTGCGGTCACTACGTTGTGTCATGCGCCGCGAACCAATCATAATCGCTTTAACGGACGACCTCCAGCGCAGGACCATTTAATTTTTTTTTTTTTTTCAAATTGTTTAAAGCGTTATATAATATCATTGGTTTTAAAGCGGATGTATCGTGTTTTTAATGTCATTCACTTTTATTCTGGGGTGGGCCAGAAGGATTCTGGGGTGGGCCTAGCCCACCTGGCCCCCAACCTTCCTACGCCCATGGATGAAGTGTGCCCCCCCCCCCCACTTATCAAAATTAGAACAAACAAACCGCTATAACTTCTAAAATAATTGTAGTAGGATAATGATCTTGGGCTTATTGGATTAGAAATGTTCTCAGCTATATATTTTGGTCGAACCCTACCCACACCATTATTAACAAATATATTTTATACAAAATTATTATTTCTTTAATAACACTTTCAAACAAATTGGTATAACTTCTACAATAATTGTAGTACGATATTGATCTTGGGGTTATTGGATCAGGATTTTTTGCAGCTGGCGGAAGGTCATCAACGATTTACAATACTCAAGGCCCAAACATAATATATAAATAAATGGAGCACCGATAGAAATAACTTACAGTCGTTTACAAAAATTGTTTAAAAATAAGTAAAATGGATACTAATAATAAGTAAATTTTTTGTTAAATAGTAAAAGAGATAGTAAAAAAATAGTAACTAAATATATGAATTTTAGTAATTTATGTATTTGATTGTTTTGTTGAAAAATAATGTTATGAAAAATGAAGAAATAGTTTATATAAAGGGGCAATGAATGTATGAAGTCAAGTAGGTAATCTTAAATTGCAAACAGAATAGAAACCTTATTTTTTGATTGGATGGAGAACTAAATTTATTTAACTGTTGGGTAAAAAAATAGTATTACTCTTAGTAAAGACATGATTAATAAATATAAGAAGTTTGTGGACGCATGTGATAGTTATTAAGAATGGTTCTACTAGCTTGACATAAAGCTGGCAGAATTATGCTTTTTTTTTCTTGAAAATAAAAGAGAAAAAAATTCCATCTTGGGTAATTAAATAGTAAAAAAAAGTTTGAAATTTTGATATAACTTTCGTTTGGTTCTGCTGTAATGGGTTTGCCAGCTTGACATAAAGCTGGCAGAACCCTACATTTTTTTAAAAAATAAAGGAGTAAAAAAATTCCCTCTTGGGTAATAAAATAGTAAAAAAAGAGTAAAAAATTTTGATCTACCTTTTTTTTGGTTCTGCTGTACTGGGTTTGCCAGCTTGATATAAAGCTAGCAGAACCTTGAATTTTTTAAAAAATAAAAGAGTAAAAAAATTCTCTCTTGGGTAATAAAATAGTAAAAAACAAGTTAAAAATTTTGATCTAACTTTCATTTGGTTCTGCTGTAATGGGTTTGCCAGCTTGATAGACCTTATGATAAGTAGAATACAATAAGCAATGTAGTATACAACATATATCTTTAGATCCATGGCGGCCGTCTCAAAAGGGCGGGGTACCACTTTCTTCACAACCACCTCGACATGGGTATCAAATGAAAGGGTATGATGAGTAGAATACAATAAGCAATGTAGTATACAAAATATATCTTTAGATCCATGGCGGCCGTCTCAAGAGGCCGGATTACCACTTTCTTCACAACCACCTCAACATGGGTATCAAATGAAAGGGTATGTTAAGTAGAATATAATAAGCAATGTAGTATACAAAATATATCTTTAGATCCATGGCGGCCGTCTCAAGAGGGCGGGGTACCACTTTCTTCACAACCACCTCGACATGGGTATCAAATGAAAGGGTATGATAAGTAGAATACAATAAGCAATGTAGTATCCAAAATATATCTTTAGATCCATGGCGGCCGTCTCAAGAGGCCGAATTACCACTTTCTTCACAACCACCTCGACATGGGTATCAAATGAAAGGGTATGATAAGTAGAATACAATAAGCAATGTAGTGTACAAAATATATCTTTAGATCCATGGCGGCCGTCTAAAGAGGCCGGATTACCACTTTCTTCACAATCCCCTCAACATGGGTATCAAATGAAAGGGTATGATAAGTAGAATACAATAAGCAATGTAGTAGACTCAATATACCGATTCATGGTGGCCGACGCAAGACCCATGTTCTTTGAGGCATTTCATCTGTGTAAAATTCATATCTCGAAAAATATTAAGTCAATGGATGGTTTTTATTGTTTACTATTGACTTATGGGTGCAGCGTAGGCGCACCGGGTCCCAGCTAGTAAACAATAAAGTGATTTATCTGCAGCCACATCCGGCTCGATGGACCAATGTAACGGTGTCACCTGACCGTTGCCGATATAGACTGAACAAGGATCAAGTCACAGGTTCTTTCTTTTTTTAATAAAAAAAATTAGATTCGTTATAAATCAATTTATTGCCTATTATTTTCTTCCTTTTTTTTAAATTTCAAAAAAATCCACAAATTCGCAATCTTAACAATATTTTGCTTTTAATAATTCATAAATAGTCCAAATATTTTTCTCTGGGCAAATTCCCTTGTTAGTTTTTACATATACGGGAATTAATTATTTAACCTGAGGCGAAGGCACTCAAGGAAAAATAATAAATTCTCCTTATTAAATTATCTAGTCAATTTTTTGATTGAATAGATAAGTTAATTTAAATTTTTTAGTTATTAGATTTTTTTTATATTTTAAAATTTCCACCTAATCTATCCTAACAACGAGAAGACGGTGAATACTCGCCTTCTATATAACCCTAATTATATTGTGGGCAACGCCACTGCACATTTAATTCCACCTATTCCTAACAATGAGAAGATGGTGAATACTCGCCTTCTATATAACCCTAAGTGTAATGTGGGCACTGCACAATTTCGCGTATGTAAAAAATGAAAAAAGAACTCGATGTACACTGGTGTGTGGGCAATGCCACTGCTTCAATTCGCACAGATCTAAAAGCTAAGGAAAAAATTCGGTATGAACAGGTATGTGGGCAATGCCACTGCTCTTACTCGCACAGATCAAAAGCCCCGCACTGTGCTTGCATCGGGTTTATATTTCCCCCGGCTCTCCCCCACCTTGCAATGATAACAGCTTGCGTCTCAATTTTTAGCTGGGCTATGCGTAAAATATGGCGACGATTTATTTCGTCGGTTATATTTTTGAATTATTTTAACTTTTAGTACTCTGGTCAGCTGTTTATTCTGACAAGAGCTTTTTGACATTTTTAGTTTTTTTTGTTTATGTAGTGCGTGAGTGCGGTGTTTTTGTTTTGTTTGTTTTATTAAGTGTTTTAAATTTCGGTTTTTAGGTGTTTTGTGTTAAAAATTATTTATTATGGTGAGTATGTTATTCTTATCAACATAAGTTATATGTTTAGTTTTGTTTTATATGTTATGTGTTACTTTCAGTTTTTATGTTCTGGTTTGTTTACATTTGTTTTTAATGTTTGTTATGTTGTTATTAATGTTCTTATTATGTATATATATTTATCATGTAATTGTTTTTTTGTTAACTATGATTACTTATGTTTTTATTTATTTGTCCTTTTAGGTAGTACATCAAAATTATGGGATTTTGGGACTTAGTTATTGTCGCCAAATCCAGGTTATGTTTTTGTTACTTATCTTGTTTTTTAATTAATCCCTTTTCTTTATTCTTTTTTAGCATTATTGTGAAATAAATGTTTCGGACCGAAACACCATGTCTTGGGTGTTGTGAAGAAAATAGTAATTCCCCCTCTTGAGATGGCCGCCATGAATCTAAAGACATACCCTACTGCATTCTACTTATAATGCCCTTTCATTTCATACACATGTCGAGGGGGTTGTGAGGAAATTGGTTATCCGCCCTCTTGAGATGGCCGCCATTACCCAAACGATATATTGAATATACTATATTGCTTATAGTGCTCTACTTATCATACATAATAATTGAAAATTTTCAGGTTTGTGCAGTTGGCAACACGAAATGCGAATTTTGGAAATTTTTTTTTTCATACGTTTGTCCATCGTTTGTCCAAGTTTGTCCAAGCAAAAGAGTTTTTTTGTCCAGGCACAGTTAACGAGTTACAAGCAAAAAAATTGTTTGCAAATTGTTTGAACAAGCACCGCAACGAAAGTTTAACCGCATAGATCGTTTGTCCAAGTTTGTCCAGGCCCATTTTTTTGTCCAGGCACCGTTAACAAGTTATAAGCAAAAAAGACAGGAAGTGCCATGGCTTCTCGATGGCACAGTAGACATGAATGTGTCTTATCCCTGGGGTCTATTTGTTTCTTGTTCTTATTGGAAATCACCTTCTTGTTCTTATTGGAAAGAACCCCTGGAGGAGGTCGAAAGGAATGCACACAACAATATATATCTGTCTCGCTTCAATACATACCCTTCAACCACCTTATCCTTTTTCTACAATGTAACAGAATACAAACACACGAAACGAAATCGTTCAAAATAAAAAAAATTGTGCTTTTGCAAAAATTCTAAACGCACCGCGACTGCACCACACTCAATCCTCAAACTGCGTAGTAAGAAAATTCCCTGATATCGACTCTGATTCCGCCCCGCTTCGAAAACACAAAAATATCACGCGACGGACGACTCAAGCACACCTTTTCTAATGGGGCCCATGCACAGGTCAACTAGTTGTCCAAACAGAATTGTGTTGTCACTGAATCGCATCGTGTGTGGGGCAGTTGGTAAACTGATTTGACAGTTGGGGTTTCAGTTGGGATAAATCAAAATCCTTTAATTTTATGGGGGCGGGGTTTAGAGTTTGGGCAACTAGTTGCACCCTGTGTATTGCAGTTTGGCAAACTTCTTCTTCTTTCTTTCTTCTTTGTGCCCCTTTAATCCCTCATGGGACATAGGGCGGAAACAGTTGCCCTCCAGCGGACTCTGTTTTGCGCGACAGCTCTCAGCTCTGACCAGGATCTCCCAGTTGTTGCGGCCTCTGCTAGTAGGGTCCTCCTCCACGTTGTTCTAGGTCTTCCAACTCGACGGGATCCTTGCGGGTTCCAGTCAAGGGCCTGTTTGGCTAGGTTTTCGTTATCGCGTCGCAAGGTGTGGCCAACCCAATTCCATTTCCTTCGCCTGATTTGGTCGTCTATCCTTTCTTGGCCGGCACGGCGCCATAGCTCTTCATTTGAAATTCTATCTGGCCAGCGGATTTTTAGGATACGACGCAGGCATCTGTTGATGAAGACTTGTAGGCGCCCTGTGATGAATTGGGTGACTTTCCATGTTTCGCAACCGTACAAAAGAACTGCCTTAACGTTGGAGTTGAACAGCCGCAATTTGGTGTTAGTTGAGATCTCCGTTGATCTCCATATGCGGAACAGGCATGCATATGCGCCTCGTGCTTTATTTATTCTGGAACTGACGTCTTCTTCTGTACCGCCATTTTCGGTAATAATGCTACCGAGGTAGCAGAATTTATCTACCAGTTCCACGTCACGGTTATTCAGCGCAGTTCGTTCAAGTGTGTTTGCATTTATCCGCATTTCTTTGGTTTTGTTCGGATTCAGCCTTAAGCCTGCTAGACTACTTTCTGTTGCCAAATTGTTTAACATGTTTTTTAGCTCCTGATGTCTGTGGGCCAGCAAACAGATATCATCCGCGTAGTCGAGGTCCTTAAGGCGGTCTAGCAAACCCCATTGTATGCCGCCTGTTCTATTATCTAGAGCGTCGACAAGGATGTCATTTATTACTATAAGAAATAGTAATGGTGAAAGTAGACATCCTTGTCGTACTCCTGAATTCACCTCGAAGCTGTCGGATAATTTTCCATTATGGAGAACTCTGCATTTGGAATTGTTGTAAAGGGCTTTTATCAATTCTATTATTTTATCAGGCAGTCCACGTCGCCGTAATGCCTGCCATATAAAGCTCCTATTAACCGAGTCGAACGCTTTCTCATAATCTACGAAAGCTAGGTAAAGGGGGGATCGGAATTCAGTAGACTGCTCCACTATGATTCTCAAGGTGTTAATATGGTCTATACATGAGCGGCCCTTCCTGAATCCGGCCTGCTGCCTTCTAAGCGTTCGGTCTACTGCCTCTCTTATCCTTGATAATATAACGTGGGACAAGATTTTACCCACAGTAGATAATAGACAGATGCCTCTCCAGTTGTCGCATATTGTTAGGTCCCCCTTTTTGGGTATTTTGACTATGATACCTTCCGTCCAATCCTCCGGAAAGGTACAGGTGTTCCATGCTATTTCCAGGATTGGCTGAAGCGCATCTGCTATGAGGCTTGAATCGGCTTTCAACAATTCTGCCGGGATGCCATCTTTTCCAGCTGCTTTACCATTGGCCATCGCATGAATTGCGGTTACTATTTCCGTCTTGGATGGGGCCCGAGTGTTGATTCTTATCGGCTGTGCATTGTTGCTGTTTTCCTGAGGTTCCTGTGCAAGTGAACCATTCAGGGCGGCGAAGAAGTAATCTCTCCATCTTTGGAGTTGCTCCTCGTCGCTGCACAGCAGCCTCCCATCCGCACTCTTTACGGCATGCTTTTTAGTAGAGTGCTTTCCCGAGAGTTGTTTAGTAATTTGGTACAGCACTTTACTGTTGCCTGTGTTTGCCGCGTTTTCCGCTTTTTCTGCGAGCTCATTTATCTGCTGCCTTTTATCACGCCGCACACTTCTCTTTACTTCCCGGTGTAATTGGGAATATTCCCGTTCAAGTTGGTGACGTCTTTCCGGGTCGCTTGTAGAGTTTACGTTATTTTTGAGGGCCCTCCTGCGTTCTATTTTTTGCCAGGTAGTGTCCGAGATCCAATGTTGCATGTTTCTCTGGACATAACCGACGCTCGTTTCCGCAGCCGTCAATATAGCGCCCTTTGCTCTACTCCACAGCTCTTCAATATTTGTGTCGTCAGAAACGGTTGTGCTGGTTTAATATTTGCTGCAGGTTTCCAGCAAATTCTCGCTTTTTAGCGGTCTCCTGCAGAAGGTCAACGTTAAACCGTCTACGGTTTATAACATCGCGTTGAACGTTTCTGATTGCAGCGATTCTAAGGCGAATAGTTGCTACTACCAAATGGTGGTCGCTTCCAGTGTCCGCTCCCCTGAAGCTCCTGACATCCTCCAGAATGGTTCTCCATCTGCGGCTGACGGCCACGTGATCTATCTGATTTCTCGTTCTACCATCGGGTGATACCCAGGTCTCTTTGTGTATCTTCTTGTGGCAAAAGTAAGTTCCACCTACCATTAGTTGATGGGAACTACAAAAGTCAACGAAAAGCTCACCATTGTTATTGGTAACTTGGCTTAGGCCTTGTTTTCCAATTGTTTGTTCAAGACCGGTGTTGTCGCGGCCGATTTGTGCGTTTAAGTCACCCATTAATACAATGATGTCTCCCCTTGGAATAGAGCGAAAAACCTCATTCAGTCGCATATAGAACTAGTCTTTAATGTCATCTTCTGCGTCTTCAGTTGGAGCATAGCATTGGACTACCGTAGTACTTCTTAGCCTGGTACGCAGGCGCACGGTAATAATCCTCTCAGAAACTGGTGACCAGCTAATGAGGCTGGACCTGGCTTCTTTGGTGAGTATTACGCCAACGCCACTCCTACGGCTTTCAGTTTCATTTCTCCCAGAATATAAGAAGGACTCACCATTTGGGCAGATATGTTCCCCCGCATCGGACCATCTGGTCTCGCTAAGTCCCATGCTTGATTTTATATCGATTCATCTCGTTGAGGACTTCATCCAGCCGTCCCTCAGCAAGCATTGTTCTCACATTCCATGATCCGATTCGTGTCCTTGTTCGAAAAGCAAAGGTCGTCGTCGTGTTGTCCATCCGGTTCCGGGGCATTGTTTGCCGATTCGTAGCAATGGTGTTTTTTTATGGGAGCGGGTTGCTAACCCTCAGCCCAACCGACTTATAACTCTGTTTTGTGGCGCAGAGAGCTCGCCATTCGCCCGTCTCCCGTTAGCTCCTTCCGAAGAAGTACCCCAGGGGGCACCGCGGGGAGGTGGGATTAGGACTTGCTAACAGGTCTGCTAGGTGTTTGTATGCAGTGGATCTTCTCGGATTTTTACAGTAGTGACAAATCGGGTGTCACCACCTTCCAAGGTCTTTGTTAGCCGTTCGCCCCCCAAACTACTTGGATGAATTAAGCCGGAATTCGAAGAATATATTTTTTTTGCAAGTTAATTTTGCATTATTTTTAATTTAAATTATGAAAGTACACATAATATTAAATTATTTTCATCATTTATACTTTTAGAATTTAATTTATATTTTAAAAAATATAAATATTCATATTAATAATTAAAAAAAGTTATAATTAATCTAAAAAATCATTTTTCTCCAATTTTTATTATTATAAAACTTAGTCGCGGGTTTTCTACAATTTCATTTAACTTTCAAATTGCCTATAAAATATCGAATTGACAGTTTAAATATCAACTCAGTTGAAGCGTTTGTGGCAAAACAACAACTTTTTACACAACTCAGTTTGGGCAACCAGTTGGCCCGTGGATGGGCCCCATAAGCACCCTTGGAACAAGAACTCGCAGCGATTGAACAAAAAAAAAAGTCCACCCAATGACGACGAAAGAATAAACAAAGCAAAACAAAAACAAAATGAGTCAAGGAATGTGACGATTTCCGTTCCGCACATTCTTTTGAATAGACTCCAGGGATAAGACATATTCATTTCAAAAAATATGTGCCAGGCACAGATTCGTTTGTCCATGCTAGAATTCGTTTGTCCAGGCACAGATTCGTTTGTTCATGCCTGAATTCGTTTGTCCAGGCACAGAATTCGTTTTGTCCATGGGCAGAAATCGTTTGTCCATGCCAGAATTTGTTTGTCCATGCTAGAATTCGTTTGTCTAGGCACATATTCTGGTGCTCTACTTATCATACACTTTCATTTGATACCCATCTCGAAGGGGTTTTTTTTTATGTGGCAGTGCTAAGCTCAGGAGTCACCCTTTGTACTACCAGTCCGTCATGTCATTTGTCATGTCATGGTGCAATGTCTAGCAGTAAGCTTAGTACGGGAGGGAGAGTGGGGGAATAGGTTAAGGATTATGAAGGTACGGGGGGGTATTGAAGAAGATGGTGATGAGCCCTGCGTTTGAACTCTTGGATGTTGAAGGAGCTCGAAAATACTGACTGCGAGAGATTATTCCACAGCCGAGTTGTTCTATTTACAAACGAATTCATATCTTGTTGAGTGCGTGAAAGGGGGAGATACAGGTGGAGGGAATGAGACGAGTGGGCTAATCTGGTGTTGCGGGTATAGGATTGCCGTGGAGGCAGGAGAGCGTTTAGCTCGGAGGAACAGTCACTATGAAAGTAGCGATAAAATTTTGTGCTGCTACATTCCTACGGTGCGGTGGCTCAAGGGGTCGATGGTGGAGCAAATGGTGTCGCCATCAATTAGTTTAAGGGCCTTTTTTTGGACCTTATCTAACCATGCTAAGGTGGTTATTGGAGCGCCACCCCAAACGATGGAGTTATATTCGAGAAGAGGCCGAATGTAGGATTTATAAATAACAGCACGGGCCGATGGCTGGAGGAGGAACTTGCACCTCTTAAGAAATCCCAAGCACTGAGATGCTTGTTTGGCGATTTGGAATATGTGGTCATTCCATCGCAAGTCTTTGGCTAATGACACGCCTAAGATGTGTAGGGATGGGTCGGCCATTAGTTGAACTTCACCCACTTTCAAAGGTGGAGAGGTGTTGAACTTCTTTTTGGAGATAAGACAGTACTTGGTTTTGTCGGAGTTGGATTCAACACGATTCTTCTCTCCCCACTTTAGAATCAGTTTACCTAATGTCGTTATTAATCGACTTGGACATTAGTTCGCGATCATCAAGACAGGATCTGGCATGAGTCTGTCTTGTATCGAAGCTGTACGAGTAACGTAGAGTACCGTCAATTCCAATAGCTTTGAGTTTAGCTAACAAGGCTGAGTGCCATACTCTATCAAAAGCCTTGGAGATATCCAAAGCAACCAAACTGGATTCGCCAGATCCATGCAAACTTTGATGGAGGTGCTCTGTAAGGCAAACTAAAAGATCATCAGTGGATCTTTTTTGACGGAAGCCGTATTGTTTGTCGTTGATAAGTTGGTTGGATTCTAGATATCCCATTAGCTTTTTGTTGATTATCGTCCCCATGGTTTTGGAGAAAATAGAAGTAATTGCTATTGGGCGGTAGTTGGAGGGATCGCTGGAGTCACCTTTTTTCGGTATGGGCTGAACATGGGCAAGTTTCCAAGAGTCTGGATAGACTCCGGAAGAGTATGATAAGGCAAAAAGTTTGCGCAGAGGTTTAGCCAAAGATGAGGCGCATTGTTTTAAGACGATAGGGGGTATATTATCGGGTCCAGTGGATTTATTGGCGTCGAGCTTTTTGAGACACCTGTACACCTCGCGAGTCCTGAAGAAAACCCTGTCCATTAAATGAGCGCTGTGCTCGAGGACCGGGGGTAGCGTATCATTTTGGGGTAGAGAAGAATTTGATGCAAACAGGGATGCTAGTAAAGCGGCCTTGGATTTGCTGTTTGTTATCACCTTCTCATTGTGGATAAGTGAGGGAGTTGTGGATGAAGTGAAATTCTTCTTAATGGAGCTTACCAAGGACCAGAAGTTTTTGCTACCAGAAGTTGCGTTAAGGAGTTTACTTCTCAACTTGCTGTCAAATGATTTTTTTACATTCCAGATGGTGACTTTACAGGAATTTCTAAGTTTTATATATTTTAGGCGAAGCGGTTCACTCGGAAAACTCTTGTATGCTCGAAAGGCGGCTTCTTTGTTTCTAATTTCGTTCATACACTCCTGATGTTCACACGAACATGAACATATTTTACATTTTTAAATAAAATTAAATACTAATAAAGAATTGAATTACCAAAAAACACATGCCATGAAATGAATTAAAAAAAAAATAGAAACAAGACCTTGACTCAAGCCCCGCACTCTGCAGCAATGCACAATAGGTCAACGGGAAACGCATCGGTCGAAAATTTCGGTAGGCTGTTCTGGGCTTGAAGACTGCAACCGTCATCAGTCTGCAGTGACAATTTGTGGTGCGCGTAAGAAATTTAAATTGGCGATTGATTGTGTAAAAAAAAAGTAATAAACAGAGGAAATTTGTGCTAAATTGGAAACCAGGCGGAAAGGATAAATATTGTTTAATATTTTAATATATAAAAAATCTATATTTTTTCTTTATAGATTCCATATTTTTCAAGGTGGGTGAATTGAGTGCAATCCATATGACCTTTGGTTGAAGGGATCACTCACATGCCAACCTTAATTTATCTTTGTTTTAATTATAAGTATAAATGCGGTCTGTAAGTTATAATTTATGAATTCTTGTGTGCCTTTGTTTAATAAAATAAATTTTAACGTGGAATTAATTTAAAGAATTTTTTTATTTATTTGAACAAATTTGGTGGTGAAATCAAGTGATAATTCAGCAAATTCAATTCATACACATTTTTTGGTCCTTCGAGCCGGATTTTCATTTGATCATCATTAAATTGTTTTAAATAAAAATAATATTCTGAGCTTAAAATGGCTCCTAAAATGGAACATTTGTTAATCGCGCAAGAATTAGCTGCAGAAAAACTGTTGAAGTCAATTAGAACGGGAAAAAATATCGGTACGGATAAAAGAACCGCTGGTTTCATTCAAAATATGAGTGAACAAATAAAAAGGGCTTGGGATGAGTTTGATGAACGAGATACCCAAATGAGGGAATTAATAATAACCTCTAAAAAACCTTCAGATGACGCGTATTTTACTGAGGATAAATATTCTATAGTTCATGTTAGTGTGTTAGAATATCTTGGAGAATTAATGGACGGTATGCTGTCAAGTACACTGCAGCAGGATACATCCATGCCAATTCCTGGGACTACTATTTTGCACACAACCAACTCAAGAACTCCGTTACCTAAAATACATCTTCCGAAGTTTGATGGCAACTATAATGATTGACGTTCATTTCATGATTATTTTATGTCACTGGTCCATAACAATGTGCAATTGCAGTCGATACATAAGTTACATTACCTAAAGGAATGTTTAACGGGCGAGGCAGCTAGTCTTCTGAAAAACATTCCAATTACGGAAAGTAATTATGGTCCAGCTTGGGAACGGTTAAAAGCCAGATATGAAAACAAACGGTTACTTATAAATACACAATTAAAGGGGCTCACTGATCTACCAAAAATGAGCATTGAAAGCAGCAATGGATTGAAAACATTATTAGATACAACTGAAGGCTGTTTACAGCAATTAGAAATGTTAGGGGAAAATGTTTCGTCTTGGGATACTATTATTATATTTTTATTAGTTCAAAAACTACCGTTGCAAACAGTTAAATTATGGGAAGAGGAATTACAGGATAGTCAAAATAGTCCTGACATGAAAAAATTTAAAAAATTTATTCAATCTAGATATAAGGTTTTAGAGGCAATCGCGAATACAACAGGTCATTGTTCAAGAGCACCAAGTAAAGAGGCCGCGTCAAAAAAGATCACACATTCGTATTATATCGCAAGCAATGCTAAATGTCCAGCTTGTGACAATAAGCACTACGTAGGAAAATGTTCTAAATTTTTGAGAATGAATGCATTTGAACGTCGGGGACTTATTAAGGCATCAGGAAGGTGTTTTAATTGTTTTTCTAGTAAACATACGTATGAAAGTTGTAAACAAACGTGTTCTAAATGCCACAAGTCTCATCACACTTTACTACATATACCAGAAGGCTCAACAGATTCAAAGGCAAATGCAAACACTGAACCAAGGAAGGAGCGTGTTTGTCCTACATCAAATGTGGAACAGGTTAACCACCCGATACGTGTAGGAGTCAATGAGAATCAACCATATCAGGATGAACGAAACATTACTGATCAAATCAACAGCTTTTTAGCAACCAAGAGTTGCAATGGTCTACTATCTACAGCCTTAGTCAAAGTTTTAGCTTATGATGGTCAATTAATAACCCTGAGATGCTTAATAGATCCAGGGTCGCAATCTTCATTTATTACAGAGCAGGTCTGTAAGAGATTGCAACTAAAGACATGCCACACATCAGTAGTGGTCAAGGGGGCGAACGGTAGCGAGATGGCGCATACTAGAAGGCAGGTAAATTTGGCCCTATACTCACAATTTGATGAGCAACTAATATTGACTGCTGATATGCTGGTTTTGAAGCAAATTACTGATTTGCTGCCAGCCACCTCCTTAATAAATCGAAACAGGGGTCATCTCACAGGTTTGCAATTGGCAGATCCTACATACTGGAAGGCTGGGCCAGTCCACATGTTACTTGGCGTTGATATTTATGCTACTATAGTTCAGGACGACATTAAACGAGGTCAGGAAACGGAGCCAATTGCGATCAATACCAAACTTGGATGGTTAATTTTGGGAAACAATTGCAAGTCTGCTACTGCTGAGACTTCATCATTTACAATAGTAACAGAAATGGAGGAGGATTTAGATATTCAACTTAGAAGATTTTGGGAACAAGAAGAGATCCTCACCAAACAAATATTGACCACCGAAGAAAGGGAATGTGAAAATATATGTACAAATACTTGTGAACGTCTTAAAAATGGGCAATATCAAGTGAAGCTGCCGTTTGTCGCAGGGAATACTCCAGATTTAGGAGAATCTAGGAACTTAGCGGCACAACGATTACGTGGTCTCCAAAGAAGGTTCGAAAGGAGCCCTACACTAAAGGAGGAGTATACTAAATGTCTGGAAGAATACATCGATCTTCAACACATGGAAAGGGTACACTCGCCCATCCAAGGAAATCCACACTATTACATACCGCACCATGCGGTTTTCAAGGAAAGTACTACAAATAAATTGAGGATCGTATTTGATGCGTCTGCTCGTAGTAGTAATGGCAAATCGCTAAATCAGCTATTACTAGTAGGTCCAACGTTACAGCCCAAATTATTTGCAACTGTCCTTAAGTGGAGGAAACATAAAATTGCCATCACAGCCGACATAGAAAAAATGTATAGGATGATTTTGGTACATCCAGACCACCGTACACTGATAAAAAAACATTCTTAGCTTAAGACAATTTTTTTTGAACGAAGCAAATCAAGTTTTGGATATAAGGAAAACAAAATTGTCTTCAGATAAGCAATACTCATAGTCTTGGTTTTATTGTCTTAGATGAAAACAAAAGTTGACTAGAAGTAAGAAAAAAAATTCTTGGTTTGAGATACTCATTTTTTTAATTTAAGCAACTCAAGGTAATAAAATAGTGAATTGCCTCAATAAATATTGTCGAATTAAAGCTTCATCGTGTCTTTATTTAATACAAATGTTGTTTTTAATAAAAAATATTAGTTTCTTGAGTAAAAATTACAACAATCTTATTTCGAGAAAAAAATATCTTGCCCGAAAATATAAGTGTTGAGCGAAGAAATATAATTGCTTGGCTCAAGAATTTCTAGTGTCTTACTCTGACACAGCATTCTCATGTTAAGAATGAAAAATGTTTCAACTCAAGACAACGAAAGGAAGACTATGGAATTGCTGGAATCAAGACAATTTTTTTATCAGTGTACATATCAACGGATTCTGTGGCAACATGAAAATACAAATGAGTTACAAGACTATCAATTAAAGACGGTAACTTTCGGCACTACATCGGCGCCATATTTAGCAGTACGAACTTTGCAACAGCTAGCTGAAGACAGTAAATCAAAATGGCCCGAAGCAGCTAAGGTTGCACTTACCGATTTTTACGTCGACGATGTCTTGACTGGCTCTGACTCAGTCGTTGAAGCTAAAATATTAAGAAACCAATTAATTAGCATGTTAAAGTCAGGAGGCTTTAATCTACGTAAATGGGCAAGCAATAATAAGGATTTGTTAATCGACTTGCCAATAGATCAACTGGAATTGAAGCCCTCGCTCGACATGATGGAAAATGAAACAATAAAAACTGTGGGTTTAAAGTGGCATCCAGAATTCGATTACTTTTCGTTTGCAATCACAAAACCATTCCAATCTGCAGCAAATACTAAACGAACCATGTTGTCTGCAATAGCATCGTTATTTGATCCCTTGGGATGGTTAGCGCCCATAACAATAGTAGCTAAGGTATTAATACAAACACTATGGATGTCAAATATGGCATGGGATGCAATTGTAAGCGAGCCCATTCAACGACAATGGGAGGCCTTTAAAGCCTCTGTATCAAATTTGACGAACATACAAATTCCTAGATGGGTTGGATGGTCATGTCAGGTTACAAGCATGCAACTTCATGGATTCAGCGACTCATCAGTGAGAGCCTATGCCGCGGCAGTGTATCTACGTGTTCAGCACAAAAATGGAGAAGTAACTTGTCACCTGCTTACAGCCAAAACAAAGGTTGCTCCAATTAAACCAATAACATTTCCAAGACTGGAGTTAAACGGAGCAGTACTTCTAACTCGATTAATGACGACCGTGCTCAAAGATATGCAACTAACCGGAATACCATTATTTGCTTGGACTGACTCGATGATTACCTTACAGTGGATTCAAGATCATGCAACCCTTTGTGGCAAACAGGGTGTCTGAAATCCAAGATGCAGTTCCGCCAAGTTGTTGGCATCATGTTAGCAGTATTCATAATCCGGCAGATGTAGCTTCCCGCGGATGCACTGCAGATAACTTAAAACAAAATAGCTTATGGTGGCATGGCCCAGCATGGTTAAGTCAGGAGTCTGAAAAATGGCCTAAATTAACAACCACACTGAATCCAACGAACTTAGAGGCAAAGAGGGAGGCCGTGCATGTCTGTTTGACAAAGGTGGATGACGACTTTTTGCAAAAATTTTCATCGTTCCACAAGTTAATTCGCGTTACTGCCATGATTTTACGATTCGCTAACAATGTTAGGAAAACTAACCGCAGGAGAACTGGTTGGCTTTCTACTGCAGAGCTGCAAGAAGCAAACTATACAATTTGCCGACTGGTACAGAAATTGGAATTCTCTCAAGAATACACTCATCTAACCAGAAAAAAACCCATCCCATCAAAAAGCAAATTATTAAACTTAAATCCACATCTAAGCTCAGATGGATTGATACGTGTTGGTGGACGATTAGTCAATGCAAATCTTCCATACTCGAATAAATTCCCAATTATTTTACCTCGTGATCATCATGTAAGCCAGCTAATAGTGGACAAATTTCACACAGAAACCCTACATGGCGGACCCACACTGACATTAAATGCTACTCGCAATGAATATTGGATTCTCAACGCAAAGGGGTTAATCACAAAACGAATTCATCAATGTGTAATATGTGCGCGCCATCGAAAATCAACATATAATCAACTTATGGGAAACCTTCCATCGGCGCGAGTCAATATAAGTAAACCTTTCACTCATGTTGGATTGGATTATGCCGGCCCTATTATGATCAAAACATCTCCTCACAAATGTACTCGTAAGTACAAGGGATACATATGTGTGTTCGTCTGCATGGCAACCAGGGCTATGCACTTAGAAGCGGTCTCTGACTTGACAAGTGCTGCATTCATTTCAGCCATTAAAAGATTCATATCGAGAAGAGGTCGCTGTACTGACATATATTCGGACTGTGGAACCGACTTTATTTATTTATTTATTTTTTTTTATGTGAAAGACTAGAGTCACAGGAAACGCCCTTTATACTGTGTCGACAATCTATTTTCTTCATATAGAGTGCAATGTCGAACAGCAGCTCTAGTCGGGGAAGAAAGGAACTGTCACAACCTACCAGCGATATTTTGCAGTCCACCTAATCCCAACCATTACTGGCGACTTTGTCATCGGGGCATCGAGAAACAACTCGCTGGAGTGTTATGCCTCCTTAAACGAGTTGAATCTCATCAACCAACCGATGACATGCGCTTTGGTGAAGCGGGGAAGGGCTAAGGAAGGCTATGACAGAAGGAATCAGGAATGTAAAGAGGGAAGAGGAAAGAAGGGAAATTATGTTGGTGGGAAAGTGGAAAAGGCGAAGGACCGTGGGGCTGGCCGGGATTCGAACCCGAGACCTCTGGGATAGTAGCCAGGCGCCTTACTACCTAGGCTACCGAGGCACAATATTCCAACGAAGTTGGCGAGCAGCTCGCACTAAAGGGCATAAACTGGCATTTCAATCCGCCGGCATCTCCTCATTTCGGAGGTCTATGGGAAGCCGGCGTGAAATCAGTGAAACACCATCTTAAAAGAATTTTAGGGGAAACGTCTTGCACTTATGAGGAATTAGCTACTCTGCTGGCTCAAATAGAGGCCTGTTTAAATTCCCGTCCACTTTGTTCACTTGGCAATAACGTTGAAGATTTAGAAGTTTTAACTCCAGCTCATTTTTTAATCGGCCAAGCTTTATCTGCAATTCCGGAGCCGGAACACAGGGACGTGCTTCCGTCAAATCGCTGGAGATATACCCAACAGTTAATACAAACCTTCTGGAAACAGTGGAAACGAGGATATTTACACCAATTGCAAGAGAGATTTAAATAAAAAAAACCACAAGTTAATTTAACTATTAATGATGTTGTTCTGATCAAGGACGAAAACACTCCTCCAACACATTGGCCTCTGGGAGTAATTATAGAAGCATATCCAGGAAAGGACGGGCTTATACGAGTTGTTAAAATACGTACAAAGAACAACACCCTAGTGAGGCCTATCACTAAGGTCTGTCGTCTCCCTGTAGAGACACCCCCAAAGGGAGATTCAAACTAGAAAGCAAATTCTCTGTTATAATTGTGCCGTCGTGTTGTAATGTCCTCCTCTCTGTCATGTTGTGTGCTCCCAATTATCCCCGTATACTAATCCCAACTTATTACAGATGGATCAAGGTGACGATGTCTTAAACATCTTCGAAGATATCTTCTTCGAACCATGGAATGAACCGCTATCAGAAGATTGTAGTCAGCCTGGCCGCAACTCCTTTGCTGAGCAACATCCAACCAACAGTGGGATAGTTAAGAATCAACCTACCAATAGTACGAGAACCCACGCAACCCACGTACTTCCAAAGGGCTTAGAGTTTCCAATAACTATCAACAACGCGAAGAAATGGTCCATCGAGTTACTGCGTCCTTCAACTACCCTTCAGGAAATAAGAATGAGGTCGGAAAATGACGTACAAAGCTTCATAACAAGGGAAGGAGAAACCATATATATCCCTAAGAAGGTCATTCAACGTTTGGACTTTGAAAAAATAAAAAACTTAAAAAGGGATTTTACAGTCAATCTCCCAGACAAATTTCAAGTCCGCCTAAAGGTCAAGCAAGATGGAAGAGTGGTTTTCCATCATCACCATAAGAGGGGCATTAAAAAGGTGTTTCAACGAATTTGAACGTGTTCGTTCAACGGCGGGAGAATGTTCACACGAACATGAACATATTTTACATTTTTAAATAAAATTAAATACAAATAAAGAATTGAATTACCAAAAAACACATGCAATGAAATGAATTAAAAAAAAATAGAAACAAGACCTTGACTCAAGCCCCGCACTCTGCAGCAATGCACAATAGGTCAACGGGAAACGCATCGGTCGAAAATTTCGGTAGGCTGTTCTGGGCTTGAAGACTGCAACCGGCATCAGTCTGCAGTGACAATTTGTGGTGCGCGTAAGAAATTTAAATTGGCGATTGATTGTGTAAAAAAAAAGTAATAGACAGAGGAAATTTGTGCTAAATTGGAAACCAGGCGGAAAGGATAAATATTGTTTAATATTTTAATATATAAAAAATCTATATTTTTTCTTTATAGATTCCATATTTTTCAAGGTGGGTGAATTGAGTGCAATCCATATGACCTTTGGTTGAAGGGATCACTCACATGCCAACCTTAATTTATCTTTGTTTTAATTATAAGTATAAATGCGGTCTATAAGTTATAATTTATGAATTCTTGTGTGCTTTTGTTTAATAAAATAAATTTTAACGTGGAATTAATTTAAAGAATTTTTTTATTTATTTGAACAAATTTGGTGGTGAAATCAAGTGATAATTCAGCAAATTCAATTCATACACACCTGATTAAACCATCTGTTGGGCCTAGGCTTCACAGATTTGGTAGAATGAGGAATGAATAAATGCATTCCTGCCTGAATGATCCTGGTGATACGGATAGCGACAGAGTTGATGTTTTTGGTTCGGAAACACTGGTCCCAGTCAGCGGCTTGGAAATAATGAATAAGCCCCAGCCAATTGGCTTTCCCATAATGCCATACAGTTCTCCTGGCGGGTTTGGGAGGGGTGGGAAATTCGAAAGGGAAGCTGGCACTGACTAAGCAGTGGTCCGAATTGCCGAGAGGTGGATCTACTTCGACGGAGTACCTCTCTGGATGTGAGGTAAGAAAAAGATCAAGGAGATAGGTTCCTTGATCAGAAACATCCGGAACTCTCGTGGGATGATCCACAATTTGGTGTAAATTATTGGTGTCTGCAAAGAGCTCAACGTCCTTGCCAGAAACACTGGTGCCATTTGAGCAAGTCAGCCAGTTTACATTGTGAACATTGAAATCACCCGCAACAATTATTTCACACTCAGGATTGGATGATAAGAATCCCGAGATCTGTTCAGAGATAACATCAAATGACGAGGTTGAAGCTTCGTTACTTATGTTAGGGCTTCTGTATAGGAAGCAGAAGAATATGACGTGGCTTCGGAAAATGATTTTAATCCAAATATAATTAAAATCAGAAGTCGTGCTTGAATATAATTTATAATAAGCCACGTCATCCCTAACATAGATGGAAATGCCCCTATGGGGGGAGAGATTGTGCACTAAAGTGTACCCGGATATCTGGTAATGACTTAAGTCATTATCGGGTGATATTTGGGTTTTACTAAGTGCGAAGATTGGGGGTTTATAGTTCAGTAAGTGGCACTCAACAAACGAGAAATTCGCATGAAGTCCACGAATGTTACAGAGGTCAATAGCAAAGCTTGACTTGTAACGGGACTTCGGTTGCGCGGGTTCAATCGCCACATTCATAGGGATATTTTCAGGAATTACATTTGCCGCATCCATCAGAGGCAATAAAATTTGTCCGCGTCAAAGTGTTATGCCTTTTGAAACGGGGCAAATTTTATCGACCGACAGATTTTGGGCGCGGCACCTGCAAGTCGGTTGTAAAGAAGATGGTAATACGCCCTCTTGAGATGGCCGCCATGGACCAAATGTTAAATTGAGTTTACTAAATTGCTTATGGTGTTCTACTTTTCATAGACCTTGATTTGAAACCCATGTCTCGGGTGTTGTGAAGAAAACGGTAATCCGCCCTCTTGAGAAGGCCGCCATGAATCTAACGACATAGCCTATGACATTCTTCTTATAATGGAGTTTCATTTGATGCCCATGTCGAGTGGGTTGTGAAGAAAATGGTAATCCGCTCTCTTGAGATGACCGCCATGTACCAAGCAATATATTGTGTACTATATTGCTTATGGTGTTCTACTTATCATTCTCTTTCATTTGACACCCATTTTGTGAAGAAAATAGTAGTCCGCTCTCTTGAGATGGCCGCCATGAATGTAAAGACATAGCCTATGGCATTCTACTTATTATGCCCTTTCATTTGGTACCCATGTCGAGGGGGTTGTGAAGAAAATAATAATCCGCCCTCTTGAGATGACCGCCATGGACCAAACGATATATTGAATATACTATATTGCTTGTGGTGTTCTAATTATCATGCTTTTTCATTTGATACCCATGTCGACGGGGTTGTGAAGAAAATGGTAATCCGCCCTCTTGAGATTGCCGTTATAGCCCAAACGATATATTGAGTATACTATATTGCTTAAGGCGTCTACTTATCATACTCTTTAATTTGATACCCATCTCGAGGGGGCTCTGAAGAAAATGGTAATCCGCCCTCTCGAAATGGTCGCCATGGACCAAACGATATATTGAGTATACTATATTTCTTATGGTGTTCTACTTATCACACCCTTTCATTTGATAACCATGTCGAAGGGGTTGTAAAGAATGTTTCAATCGGCCCTCCTGAGACGGCCGCCGTGGATATAAAGGTATTTTGAGAATACCATATTGCATTGTCATCGGAGCTAAAGCTCTATGCAAAATTTCAGTGTTATAGGATATCCGGAAGTATTTGAAAAATCGGTTGCAAAATTTGTTCCGTGAAAAAACCAGTAATCCGTCTTCTTGAGACTGCCCCGGATCTAACCGTGTTGTGAGTATACCTGAGCTGAAGCTGTGTGCATAATTGCAGGGAGATCGGGTAACCAAAAGTATTCAAAAAATCGATTGAAAGATCTGTACGGGACAAACAGACAGACAAGAAAGCGAGCTAATAAAAACGTTTTAAAGTGGTGAATTTCATTGCCCTAGTTTTCATTATTATTGAAACTAGTTGGGGTATGGGTTTGACCCCTTCGGTCCACACGATTAATATCCCAGTATGATGAACGAAGATGGAATAAACCGACTTCTTACAAAGTTATACGTTTAGCACTAGTGGAAAATTGACTAGTATCAGAACTGACGACAAAGCAATCCCGAGAGAAGCTAGTTCAAATAACTATAATAGTAGTAAATCCACAAGATTTTTATAGAGAATTTGTTTTTCCTAGCAAACAAACACTTTGTCCGTATTTCGTTCACTGCACTAAAGCGGGTGTTCAAATTCCTATTGAGCGGGCTGAAGCGCCATTGACAAACTGAGAAGCGAATGACTTCATTTGGAAATTCCAAAGCTTTCCGGAGATATTAGCAAAACTGTAACTATTAAGTACTTGTCAGACTTGACCAAAAAGAACAAATTTTGCGGTAACTACTGGAAATCCCGGGATGAACCGCAATTTTCTGAAACTGTATCACGCGTAGAAAACAATTCCCCGTCAAAAAGTGCTAATCCAGGGTTTAAAAAATTCGCGCTGTTTGTATAGGATAACGAAATTTTTGCACGATTTCGAAAGGTTGTCGGATTTTGATAAGTGATGTTTTGTTCGAAGGCTATCGCTGTGCAGAATCCAAAAAAGATCACTTCGTTTAGAACGGGTCTCATTCCATCGAGTTTATTAGATATTAGCAAAACTTTTCAATTTAAGGTCTTTCTGAAAATTACCCGAAGTTTTTCTATTTAAACAAAAAAGGCCCGACAGAATATTATGAAATTTTTTTCAGAGCATATCTTCGTTAATATTCTTTTTTCCGCACCTCAATAAAATCGATATAGTTTTTAGTTCGCGCAGTATCGTGCAGGTACAAAAATAATAAACGTCGTTTAAACAAAAGAAAATGGTTCGACCGAATTTTATGAAAATCTTTTTAGATCATATTTTGGTTAATACTCTTCGAACGGCACGTCAACTAAGTCGATATCTTTTATAGTTCGCGCGATATCGTGCAGGAACAAAAATCACTTATGTCATTTAAACCAAAAAACCGTTCGACCGAATATTATAAAGATCTCAGATTATATTGTCGCTAATACGCTTCGAACGGCACCTTAAGTAAGTCAATATCTTTCGTGGTTCGGGCGATATCGTGCAGGTACAAAAATCACTTACGCCGCTTAAACAAAAAAACGGCTCGACCGAATTTTATGAATATATTTTCAGATCATATTTCGGTTAATACGCTTCGAACGACACCTCAACCAAGTCGATATCTTTTTTGGTTCGCGCAATATCGTGCAGGAAAAAATGACCACATACGTACGCACACACACACATACTTCCTCCCATTTTTTTGCTTAAAATGCTCCTGGGACCTTGAAAGATGAAAATACGTCGAAAATTTCGATTTCGATTTTCGGACCGATTACAATAACTTCCTATACTGGGAGGTTAATAATCGCAAAAAACCCCAAAAAGGAGGTGTTTTTTGCATATTTAAGGGTGACGACGCCCAGTTTTTAGAACCAGGGACCCCGATTTTCGTGATCAGCGACGCCAAAAACCTTAAGGATTCGATTTTCTTAACGGTGTTATTTTGGAAACCGGAAAAGCAGGTCTGTGAAGTTGGCAACACGAAATGCGAATTATGGAAAACAAAAAATTTCATTCGTTTGTCCATCGTTTGTCCAAGCAAAAGTTTTTTTTGTCCAAGCACCGTTAACAAGTTTTAAGCAAAAAAAAAGTAAACTCTATTTCAGCGCAAGAACGGTGTACCAAAAAACTGAGAGTGAGAGCTGACGAAAAAAGCTAAGCGGGAAAAATTAGACTGCGGTAAATAATAATTAAAACACGTTTAAGTATCGTTTAATCAATTTATTTATAATTGAACGGTATTAGTTTATCGCACGTTATTTGTTGTTGCGTCGATCGTCTCGTTGTGACAGACTGGTTAAAGAGTTGCGCCGTTATCGTGTTCAGTGCGTGCATAGAAAGTGAGGATTGATATAATTTTAACATCCTCCGGCCCGCGAAGGGAAAGAAGAAATTTCCAAGGGATATAAAAGTTGAATTGGCCTTCTTAATCTTGAGCCATTTTGAAAGCGCACCTCACACGCACGTACCTTCCCATCTCGCCCAGGATAAGTTTCTTCAATCACAGCTAGCTCCCAAAGGAGGCGTGGTTGCTTTTGGTCGTAAACTAAAACAACATCTCCCTTCTAAATTTGAAGAAAACTGTTGAGGTCCATAATGAGCTGATCGTAATCGTTGTAAGTATTCTGTCCTCCAGAGGTTGAAAAATATATTTGTCAGGCGAAGACGAGATTTCCATTTTAAACGTATATCTTCCGAGGTGCCATGCGATTCAGCCATACGAATCGGGTAAACTCCTAGCAAGAAATGGAGAGGCATTAATGGAGACAAATCGAAAGGATCATTAGACATGTATGTTAAGGGTCTTGCGTTAACAGTAAATTCTGCTTCGGTTAGGAACATTTGAAGTTGTTCGGCCGTAAGAGTTGCACGTCCAATAGTTGATTTCAATACATCCTTCACACTCTTGATGAGGCGTTCATAAAAACCTCCCCACCACGGGGCTCGCTCGATGAGCATATCCCTGTACTGACTCCGACTCGATAACCTCGCCAAACCCTCTTAACTCCAAGGAAGCGCGTTTAAACGTGAGAGCGTTATCGGAGATTATAGTTTTCGGAATACCACGGCGAGCAAAGAAACGGCGTAGAGCAAGAAGACAGGATTCTGCATGTAGACTAGGAACTACTTCTAGATGAACTGCCCGAACAACAGCGCAGGTCGCTAACAGGATGTACATTTTGCAGGTGTCGTTCTTATTCTGAGTTAGCTTCACGTAGAGAGGTCCAGCAAAGTCGATTCCTGTAGTTTCAAAGGGCCTAGAAGCGTACAACCTTTCCTTAGGGAGTGGTGCAAATGGCTGTGATGCTGGCTTGCCTCTCAGCAGTCGACATACTTTGCAGCTTCCGATAATAGATTTTACGAGTTGACGTGCCTTAATTATCCAATATTTCTCACGAAGTCTGGCCAAAACAGCATTCACTCCACCATGCAGAGTGCGTTCATGTACGCCCGAGACAAGCAATTTGGTAAAGTAAGCAGATTTAGGTAATATAATTGGAAACGCCACGTTGAAATCAAATTGAGCTTCCTGAAGACGACTCCCAACCCTAAGTATGTTATTCTCGTCCAAAAAGGGAGATAGCATCAAAATCTTGGAGGAATTTCTAATTTGCTTGCGGTTAAGTAGAGCTCTGGTTTCCTCTTCATATTCATTGGCTTGAACAAATTTTATCCAATACATCTCAGCACGGCGAAGTTCTTCAGCAGTAAGAAATTTTTGTTTTCTTCCATCGGCAAGTCCCAGGAAGCGTTGTACGTAAGCAGTAATCCGAAGAACTCGGCGATATTTACTGAATTTTGTTAAGTCGAACAATTTTTCGCGTTGGCAATATGTTTGGCTGTCACTCACTACCTGCAAACAGAGTAAAGAAGATATATTATTTGAATCATTTTCTAATGTAGGCCAACTATCTGCTTCATTTAACAGCCATTTTGGTCCTTGAAGCCAGTTTGTACAGCTGAGCAGTTTTTGTACACTCATACCGCGCGTCAGTAAGTCGGCGGGGTTCTCATTCCCAGGACAATGTCTCCAATTTCCAGGTATAGTAATTTGATGAATCTCGCGAATTCGATGAGCCACATAAGGTTGCCATTTCCGATCATATATTCAAGAGTTAAGCCGGAATTACATTATTGTGGCGTGTTGTGTTGTGTCACTGTGTGTCGTGATACTATGCGTTTACATTCATATGGTGTGTTGTGTCGCATCGTGGCGCATTTAGTATGCCAAATTCTCAAGTAAAGCTAGGTGATATGATTTAATCCGATCCCGAGATGGGTATTGAAGACCTAACATTTTTGTAGTGTCATAATTATGCGAAAAAAGATTTTAGGTCCACCCCATAAATAAGATTAGAGAGATTGAGGGTGAATTCCACACTCTACATAAAGAGCTGGAAGCTGATGCCGAAAGATTTCAGCATTTCAGCAAACATTTCAAATTTCGCAAATAAATTATGAGGCCTGCTTTCCCACACCCGTTTACATCTGTGTGGTGTGTTGTGTCGCTTTCCAGCGTTCTGGCGCAGATCAGAGAAGCCTAGTCGGGAACACAACACACCGCAACACACCGTAGTAATGTGAACAGCTCCAAGGAAATACATGGATTGGATAGCGTCAGATACCAACACAACACAACACGACACAATAATGTAATTCCGGCTTTAACCCTTCTAGCACATACACACACACACACACACACACACACACACACACACACACACACACACACACACACACACACACACACACACACACACACACACACACACACACACACACACACACACACACATATATATATATATATATATATATATATATATACATATATAGAGTTTCCCTTCTAACGCAGAAGGCGCATTTCCCAGCAGGGCTGAGAAATATTTACCACTGCCGTGGCTCAGCTGAGACATGCAAACATAAAAGATTAAGTACAAAAAAAAATTGCATGCGAAACACATAAACAGTCATGAGACAACAAATAGACTCCTTTTAAGCAGGTCTTTGTTAGTGCTCACGCTAAAAACATTAATATTTTTATTTACATTAATGAACATGCGATTAACAGGCTCAAATCGGCCATAATTGGTGTTAGAGGAGTTGATGTGTAAGAGCGGTGGTCCTCTCAGATTGTATCGGCTCTCTCTAAACGACGCACGGCGCCTTAGAAAACCTGAGTCGACACGTCCATTAAGAAGCTGGTGGACGAAAACAACATCGGCCACCTCACGACGCTTGTGGAGAGTGTTTAAGTTGAGTAACTTAAGTCGGTATTCATATGGTGGAAGAATTAAAGGGTCTTCCCAAAGAAGGTGATTCAATGCGAATCGAACGAACCTACGTTGAACCGACTCAATTTTTCCAACATGCGAAGAATAGTGAGGAGACCACACCTGGGACGCATATTCAAGTAAAGGTCTGACAAGGGAAATGTAACGGAGTTTAGTGATCAGGGTGCTGTTAAATTCTTTGGACCACCTTTTTATAAAACCCAAGACTAAGCTGCTCTTGGAAGAAATATAGTTGATATGAGTAGAAAAGTCCAGCTTGGTGTCAAATCTAATCCCGAGATCTTTGACAAAATTAACACGGGGGACACCCTCACTAGAAAATGAGTAGTTATAAATTATAGGATCACGTCGCCTACAAAAAGTCATGACTTCGCATTTACTAACATTAAGAACCAGGTTGTTGTTAGCGCACCAAGAGTAAAAGGTGTCGAGGTCGACTTGCAAAAGTTTGCAGTCCTCCATACTCTTTACGCGACGGTACAATTTGATGTCATCAGCATAAATCAGGATTCTGCAGTGTCTTAGCAGGGTAACAATATCATCAATAGAAAGAATAAAGAGGATAGGGCCAAGATGACTGCCTTGAGGGACACCGGATGACGCCTCAATGGTCGCGGATTTGGATCCACGGAAAAGGACTTGGTAGGTCCTATCAGCTAAGTAGGACTGGAACCATAATACAAGGGCTTCAGGGAAACCTAACTTTTTTAGTTTAAAAAGTATAATGGAGTGGGAAAGCTTGTCAAATGTCTTACTGAAATCAGTGTAAACACAATCAGTTTGGCAACCGGAAACGAAGCCTTCAACAGCATGGGAAGTGAATTCTAGGAGATTGGTGGTAGTGGAACGAGCTGGAAGAAAACCATGTTGGTTCGTAGAAATAAGTTTCTTGCAGATGGGCACGATTGCAGAATAAATGATTGACTCAAAAAGCTTTGGTATGACAGACAGCTTGGCAATTGGTCTGTAGTTCGATATTTCGTTCTTGCTACCACTTTTGTGAATAGGAATTATGAACGAATTCTTCCAAAGAGTAGGGAAGTACCCTTTATCCAGGGACTTTTTAAAAAGGGTTTTCAGTGGAGACTGGAGAACCTCCACACAGGATTTAAGGACAGCAGGAGGGATACCATCAGGGCCGGAAGTGAAATCGTATGGGAGTTCATCAATATGTTTCACAATATCGTCACTGGAAATTGAAAGAGATAATCTAGTAGCCTCACGGTGTGGAGTTATGTGACGAAAATTATTGCCATTAGGCTGAAAGTTAGAAGGAGTGAAAGGTTGATGAAAGAATGAAGCAAACATGTTGCAAATCGAGGAAGACTCACTACTAGACCAGTTAGTGTGCTGCATAGTATTTGGGTAGTTATCGGCTTTTTTCTTAGAGTTGACAAATTTAAAGAAGTTTCTAGAATCAGTATACACCTGGTCCCTCATGCTGCAGAGATATTCACCATACAGAGCAGAAGAGAGTAAACGAAACCTGTTATAGCAATCAGTAAATGTAGTAAGACTCGGAGGATCCTTTCTCTTTAAATAGGTCTTCCAGAGTCTATTTTTCTGATTCCTTAAATGCTTCAGCTCATTATTATACCAAGGTGGAGCAGAACTGCGCAATTTTTGGGGCTCAAAAGGTACACATGAAACAATAGCTTCATATAGTACGGTATAAAACCGTGCCACATCGACATCCAACTCATCTCCACTAATCCAATGCAGCGCTATCCTTGAGTCAGACCACAGGTATGTCGATTCTAAATTTATGTTGAGATTTTCGTGTATAAATTTGGCCAACCTAGCAGCAATGAGAGCTGCCGTCAGCTCTAGCTTGGGCAATGTCAGCTCCTTAGAATCATCATTTTTTAAAGGTGCAACGCGATTCTTAGAACACAAATACGTGATATGAACCGACTCATCATCGTTTAGGCTTCTTATATACGCCACCGCCCCGTAAGCTTGCATACTGGCGTCCGCGAAAACATGCAATTGCTGGCTACGTCGCTTTAAAGAATTGAAGACACACCGTGGAACAATCACCTCATTCAATATATTTAAGTCAGCTACACACCTGCTCCACACTGCTTGCATATTAATAGGAAGTGGTTCATCCCATCCAAACTTTAGTCTCCAGAGATCTTGAAAGTAAATTTTTAATTTTATTATAAAGGGACCAAGTATACCTAGTGGATCATAAATCCTGGCTATAAGTTGTAGGACTAGTCGTTTGGTTGCGTGGCTTATAGTTAAGCAAGGAAATTGTTGAAAATCAACGCCTAACTCGTCAGTTTGCAGATACCACCTAACTCAGAGGACCTTCTGGACACTTGGTAATTTGTCACGAATGGAAAAGATGTCCCTTAGGCGAGTATCGTTACTGTTCCACTTCCTAATATTCATGGATGCTCGTTGTAAAATTAAGCGGGCTTCAGTATATGTTCGTTCTGCTTCAACGTCGTCATCTATACTCAGCACCAGGTCATCCATATAAAAAAACTGTCGTAGTAGTTCTCAAGTTTTTGGAAAAGTAATACTTTCTTTCTTGAAATGTTTTCTTAATGTTGCACATAAAAGAAAGGGACTACAAGCCACCCCGAAAGTCACTCGCGTCATTCGAAACTCAATAGGTGGAGGAAGTTGCGTTAAGTCCTTTATATCTTCATTAAACCAAAAAAATCGATGTACGTTTCTGTCATTCTTGTTCAAAGATATTTGAAGAAAGGCCTTCTATATGTCTGCTACAATACCAATTTTACCCAGTCGGAAATTCAGTAAAATGGCTAATATATTGGAAAGCAAGTTAGGGCCAGTCGATAAATTATCATTTAATGACAAAGCATTACACGACCTTGCAGAAGCATCGAACACAACACGCAGTTTCGTTGTCGTTTTATCGTCTCTATATACAGGACGATGAGGTAAGTAGTATGTACGACAATCATCACTCAGGGATTCATTTACCCTTTCAGCTACACCGTCATGAATTAGTTGTCTCATTGCCTTATCATACTCATAAAGTTTCTCTGGCTGTCGAGAAAGTCTTTGCACTAATTTGTTAAAACGCAACAATGCTCCAGCACGATAATTTTCTAGCACACAATCAGTCCGTTTCCACAAAAGACGCGCTTCATAACGTTCTGCTTGTCTAGTTACGTAAGCATCCCATTCTATTTCGCACATTTGATCGTCGCTGGCATAAACAATCCCAAGGCTCTCCAAATCCCAAAAACGGCGAAGATTGATAAAATCTGCACTATTGGTATTTAAAACTATTGTTGGAGCTGTTAAACACAATTCTTCATGCGCACAAGTGTCTCCTACCGGCCCTTGAATTGTCCATCCTAAAATGGTGTTAACTGCAGTTAAATTTTGAGATATGCGCTTAGATTCCATCTGCACGATTTGCCAATAGCAATCAGCTCCGATAAGAAGATTAATGCCTGGTTCAAGACCAGCCTTAGATTGAGCATCAGCAAGAGACATCTGAGAAAACTTGTCACAATTTACATCCGGCCCTGGCAAAACATCTAAACAAATTTCAGGGACTACTACCGCCATAATAACCGCGCACTGGTTGTCATGCTGACTCGTTAATTTTACGCGCACCTGATTAAAGGTCGTCAATGGGGAATGAATTGTAGATCCAAAAGGGAGAATTCGCATCTTCACCGTGTTTATAATCTCTAAACCTAGTTTGGTTGCAAGCGATTGGGTGATGTAAGTACGTTGGCTGCCTCCATCTAAAACAATGCGTACAAAAAACCTTGAACTTGAACTACTCGCATAACTGACTGATGATACAAAGGCGCATGCAGTTTGTAAATATACATTTGAAGAAAGCGGTAATGCAGAGGAACAAGGACTAGCTGATTGTGATGACGAAGAGTTATTCGTTTTGTTATCATTGCTAGGTAAAATAGCTCGATATTGCGGGTCACATAACGATGTAGCATGATTGCCATTACACGTATCACATCTTATCCGGCGATTTAAACATGATCGAGAATTATGACCTCTACGTGTGCATCGAAAACATCTACGATCTTGCTTCAGCAGCTCCTTCCGTTCTATCAACGTGAGGGGGGAATTGCATCGTTCGGTGGCATGATCACGCTTGCAGAAAAAACAAGTAACCGATGGTGGTGATGCATTTAGCAGTCCTGCAGCGGTTCGAAAGCTGTTTGTTCTACCACTCTCTACTGATACCGAATTCTTTGTTTGAGGGGATTGAATAGCGGCAGACTTTTCTAGTGACTCCACTTCTCGCTTTAAGAATTTTATAAGATTTCGAATTTGTATGTCACCGTTATAACCAAGAGAGCTCTCACTTTCGGCGATAGAGCTTTTCGTATCAGCATCTTGGATGGCAGATTCGTTATCAAGGTTCTCCTTATGCGTATGTGTGCGGTGGAAGTCGACTGCAAGATCCTTGGGAATGCATCGAAGTAGCATAGACTTTAGCATCACGGAATAATGTGAAGGCGGAACGTTTAGGGCAGTAAGCGATCTTGTAGCTGCAGTTACTTTGTTGTAAAGCTGACGAAGTCCAAGGTGATCATATCGAGAATTAACACGGGGAAGAGCCATAAGCTGCTGGATTGAATTGTCAATTAATTTCTCATTATCCCCATATTCCTCGCGAAGCATGGCGATAGCAGCATCATAATTTGCCTCGGTAGGAGTGAATCCTGCTATTGATGCCGCTGCTTTGCCAGTTAAGTGGGCTTGCAGATAATTAAATTTGTCCACACCACTCAAAGCTGCCTGATCATGAACGGCGGTGCGAAAGAGTTCCCAAAATGGCAACCATTCCATATAATCTCCAGAGAAGATCTTTAGAGAGAGTTTTGGTAATTTAGTGGCGGATTTTACAGGTAAATTCGTTGCCTGAACAGTCATACGACTTGTGCTTTCCTCCAATACATGCAGCCGTTTTGGGCGTTGCTTTATGCGAGCGATAACCGCTACTGATTTATCCTCGTATTCGGCTATTGTCTCCATTTCACGTGAGAGATCCTCCTGTTTAATTGCACTACGCACTTGATTATTTGCATTATTCAAGCTATCGCGGGCGACCGTTAAGCGTTCCATGAAAACCGTTAATGCTTCTTCAATTAAATCAAAGTTTTCACTATTTCGCGGAATAATTCGGGACTCGGGCTTGGATAAATATTCCGTAGCGGCGTTGGTTAATTTCGTTATTTGCCCGCGAAAAGTTGCGCGGCCAGCGATATCCATTTCGTAAAATTAAAACGGTCAATTTCGTTTAAAGGTAATTTCTAAAGTCCCGGGTTTCGGCACCAATGACGAAAAAAGCTAAGCGGGAAAAATTAGACTGCGGTAAATAATAATTAAAACACGTTTAAGTATCGTTTAATCAATTTATTTATAATTGAACGGTATTAGTTTATCGCACGTTATTTGTTGACCCGTCTGCGTCGATCGTCTCGTTGTGACAGACTGGTTAAAGAGTTGCGCCGTTATCGTGTTCAGTGCGTGCATAGAAAGTGAGGATTGATATAATTTTAACCTTTTATTCCGCTTTTGCTCTAAATGAAAATTTATACCGCTTTTGCGTGGAACTAAAATTTGCGTCGCTTTTGCTCTCAGTTTTCATTAAAAATTCTTTTGCTTATGTTTTTCTAAATAAAAGCGTAAATCTTGTTTTCATCACACGTGCATGGGAAATACTGCACGTTAAGGCCTACCCTAAATTCAAGTGAAGCGAATTGAAGTTAGGTACCATTGCTTATGAATGTATGAGTGTGAGTGCAAAATGGAAGGGAAGTGGAAGTTAAATTTCGTAAAATTTCGAAAAAGTCTTTTAGAGATGTTCTGTGCAGTAAGAACCGCACCAAAAGTAAACTAAAGTTAAGAAAAAAACGAGTGTGCGTTGGACCACACTTTAGAAGTGTTAGCTTTTATGGCTAGTTTAAATTTCCAAATCAATCTTAATATAGGACGATAAGGATTAATATATTTTATTTATGAATATACTGTTAAAGTTTATTTAATTGTTACTTATATGCACTCCCTCCATGTGTTGCAATGTTTTGGAAATTAAACAATATATCTTAAACTTATCACACAAAGATCGGACGATGGATGACTGGGATAATGTAGTTTTTAGTAAAAAAAGTAGATAATATATAGTAATAATTACATAGTACATAATTCATTGGAAATATGTATGTAGTACATAGTACTTATCGTCAGGTTGATGCAATAGTCACGAAACAGAATTTTTGCTATTTTAAACATTGTGCAAATATGTATGCAAAAAAGTCATATTATATTTAGCCAAAGTCACTTAAATTTTTATGGGAATCTACTGGATTCAATTTGATTTTTTTCAGAACATAGTACATAATATGCAGTACATTGTATATAGTACGTAATAGATAATATATAATACATAGAAAATAATATAACATACATACCAGTAGGGAATGGAATTACTGGAAAAACTACTTCTACAGAAGCAGTTCAGTACTTCCACCCAGTACAAAAAAGCCATTACATTAACACGGCGATGGCCTAGGCTGGGAAGTACTTCTTTTTTCCCTTCCATTTGGAAGTACTTATACTACATTTATTACTAAACTCATAATGCAAAGTTATTATACTGTAAAGTTTTATAATGCAATTTAGTTGGCGTAGGCGTGAAGGGGTAAAGTAGCTTGAAGTAAAATTAAGCGATTTATATTTATAAACATAAATTCAAATATATGTTTATACATTAAAGACATAAAACTTAATGGCTGAGACAACTGTGATGATTAACAAAGAAAACGAGCAGCTACGAAGTTTTTCAACACGTTCTTTGCGCGAAATCAAACGCTTGGTCACCAAACCCATTCTCCTCTGCATTACTTATAAGTCATTACAGAAAACACTAAATAAAGACGTACTTCCAAATCGACTTCCAACAGTAAATACTTGCGATTTTCCCTTCTGGGATACTACCTCAGATATGTACGTAAAATACAGATGTCCAGTCGAATAGGCGAAACGCCGAAACGTATTCCATGTCGCCGAAAGCGATTAATCCAAGCAAAAGATTTAAATATTGCAGCCATTTAGCTGGCTAAAGCATGGCAACTTTTAGTCGAGGTCCAGCAACAGACAGCAGCGATGGTGACGCGCATTTTTGGTTCGCACCAAAGCCTTCTATATTTACAAGCCATGCTGCATGTGTGTGTTTGTGGTTGTATGAAGTCCCAACCAAAATTCGTGAAGTGTCAAAATCCCATTAAAATCAAAGGGAAAGAAGTTTTCGTGCCGCGGAAAGTGCTGTTGCGAGTGTGGTTTTGTGAAAAATAAAAGTTATTTCATCAAAATCAAAAACGTGAAACAGTGCAAAAATTAAAATAAAATGTGTGTCTTACGTTAATAATCCTTACTAATATTATAAATGCGAAAGTAACTCTGTCTGTCTGTCTGTCTGTCTGTCTGTCTGTTACGCTTTCACGCCTAAACCACTAAACCGATTTTGATGAAATTTGCTACAGACATAGTTTAGAACTTGGAGACGGACATAGGCTACTTTTTATGGAGAAAAAAAGGGTTGAAGGGGGTGAAATGGGGTTCAATAAGTTGTAAGGGGATTTTTTATCTTTAATTTTTTTTTTCTATTGTATAAAAAGTAACTGACTGACAGACAACGCACAACCTAAACCGCTGGAGCTAAAGGGCTGAAATTTTGACAGTGCATCCCTATAATGGCGTGGACATCCACTAAAAAGCGATTTTTCGAAATTCATCCCCTAAGGGGGTGAAATGGGGTTTATCCAAACCGCTGGAGCTATAGGGCTGAAATTTGGACAGTGAATCCCTATAATGGAGTGGTCATCCGCTAAGAAGCGATTTTTAGAAATTCATCCCCTAAGGGGGTGAAATGGGGTTTACCCAAACCGCTGAAGCAATAGGGCTGAAATTTTGACAGTGCATCCCTATAATAACGTTTACATCCACTAAAAACCGATTTTTCGAAATTCATACCCTAAGGGGTTGAAATGGCTTTTATCCAAACGGCTAAAGTTATAGGGCTGAAATTTTGACAGTGCATTCCTATAATGGCGTGGACATCCACTATAAAGCGATTTTTCGAAATTCATTCCTTAAGGGGGTGAAATGTGGTTTATCCAAACCGCTGGAGCTATAGGGTTGAAATTTTAACAGAGGATCGCTATAATGACGTGGACATCCACTAAAGAGCGATTTTTCGAAATTCATCCCCTAAGGGTGTGAAATGGGGTTTTTACAAACCGCTAAAGCTATAGGGCTGAAATTTTGACAGTGCATCCCTATAATGACGTTTACATTCACTAAAGAGCGATTTTTCGAAATTCATCCCCAAAGGGTGTGAAATAGGGTTTTACAAACCGCTAAAGCTATGGGGCTAAAATTTGGACAGTGCATCCCTATAATGGAGTGGACATCCACTATAAAGCGATTTTTTGAAATTCATCCCTTAAGGGGGTGAAATAGGGTTTATCCAAACCGCTGGAGCTATAGGGTTGAAATTTTAACAGTGGATCGCTATAATGACGTGGACATCCACTAAAGAGCGATTTTTCGAAATTCATCCCCTAAGGGTGTGAAATGGGGTTTTTACAAACCGCTAAAGCTATAGGGTTGAAATTTTGACAGTGCATCCCTATAATGACGTTTACATCCACTAAAGAGCGATTTTTCGTAATTCATCCCCAAAGGGTGTGAAATAGGGTTTTTACAAACCGCTAAAGCTATGGGGCTAAAATTTGGACAGTGCATCCCTATAATGGAGTGGACATCCACTACAAAGCGATTTTTTGAAATTCATCCCATAAGGGGGTGAAATAGGGTTTATCCAAACCGCTGGAGCTATAGGGTTGAAATTTTAACAGTGCATCCCTATAATGACGTGGACATCCACTAAAGAGCGATTTTTCGAAATTCATCCCCTAAGGGTGTGAAATGGGGTTTTTACAAACCGAAAAAGCTATAGGGCTGAAATTTAGACAGTGCAACCCTATAATGACTTTCACATCCACTAAAGACGGATTTTTCGAAATTCATCCCCTAAGGGTGTGAAATAGGGTTTTTACAAACCGCTAAAGCTATAGGGCTGAAATTTGGACAGTGTATCCCTATAATGAAGTGGACATCCACTATAAAGCGATTTTTCGAAATTTATCCCTTAAGGGGGTGAAACAGGGTTTATCCAAACCCCTGGAGCTATAGGGTTGAAATTTTAACAGTGCATCCCTATAATGACGTGGACATCCACTATAAAGCGATTTTTCGAAATTCATCCCTTAAGGGGGTGAAATGGGGTTTATCCAAACCGCTGGAGCTATAAGGTTGAAATTTTAACAGTGGATCCCTATAATGCCGTGGACATCCACTAAAGATCGATTTTTCGAAATTCATCCCCTAAGGGTGTGAAATGGGGTTTTTACAAACCTCTAAAGCTATAGGGCTGAAATTTGGACAGTGCATCCCTATAATGGAGTGAACATCCACTATAAAGCGATTTTTCAAAATTCATCCCTTAAGGGGGTGAAATAGGGTTTATCCAAACCGCTGGAGCTACAGGGTTGAAATTTTAACAGTGCATCCCTATAATGGCGTGGACATCCACTAAGAAGCGATTTTTCGAAATTCATCCATTAAGGGGGTGAAATGGGGTTTACCCAAACCGCTGGAGCTATAGGACTGAAATTTTGACAGTGCATCCCTATAATGGCGTGAACATCCACTAAGAAGCGATTTTTCAAAATTCATCCCCTAAGGGGGTGAAACGGGGTTTATCCAAACCGCTAAAGTTATAGGGCTGGAATTTTAACAGTGCATCCCTATAATGGCGTGGACTACCACTATAAGGCGATTTTTCGAAATTTATCCCCTAAGTGGGTGAAATGGGGTTTACCCAAACCGCTGGAGCTATAGGGCTGAAATTTTGACAGTGCATCCCTATAATGGCGTGAACATCCACTCAGAAGCGATTTTTCAAAATTCATCCCCTAAGGGGGTGAAACGGGCTTTATCCAAACCGCTAAAGTTATAGGGCTGAAATTTTAACAGTGCATCCCTATAATGACGTGGACATCCACTAAGAGGCGAATACTCGAAATGCATCCCCTAAGGGGATGAAATGGGGTTAACCCAAACCTCTGACGCTGAAGGGCTGAAATTTTGACAGTGCATCCCTATAATCACGTAGAATTGAATGACTCGAAATTCACTTTATTTAATATTCATTTGTGATTGCTTCATAATTTCTTACATCCACGTAAATAGGCGAACAAACTTAACGAACCTTCGTCAAACCCTAAAATGTCACTTTTCTTGATGACGTATACATGCCAATCTCTGCTTCAAAACTTGCAGATTTGTTGAGCAGAGGTGATATTCGCAGCAATTTGTTTACCATATTTATTAAAAAAATGTACTATAATAAACCCTTTTAGGGATAATAACAGCTGACTTTAGGGATAATAACAGCTGACTTTTGTTGGTTTTTTTAAGGAAAACATTGCACATAATAAACAGTTTTTAAAGGCGTTGCAAGGCACGCGGGTTTTATGCTAGTTTAAATATAAATGTTAAAAATAGGATTTGCGGGTTTTATGTTGGTTATGGTGGAACAACATGTCAAAATCCCGAGGAAAACAAGTGATTCGCGCCGCGGAAAGTCTTTTATTAATGAAAGCGCCGTGATTTTTTGTTAAAAATAAGTTTTTTTTTATAAAAATAACACGTACATAATATCAGTTTTGCGCGATTTTTGTAGTTAAGCGAATTGTTACTTGAAATTGTTCTTTGGGGCCGTGGTGTCACATGACGGATCATACAGTTTTCGTTGCAGCCAGTTCCAGTTTTATAGGAATATAAGCAAATGAAGATAAGTTGAAACGAATGGTTTGCTAAATATTGCCAAATATTTATATAACTTTATTTTTAGCGGTAGTTTCCTCCACTTACGGCTTTTGCTTGGTGTGACGGCTTGACGGCATGATATTTGAAATAATATCCATTAAGGAAGAAAGTCAGGGATGCAATTATACTTATTTTTTACATTATTAACGCAACTTTGTAATATGTAGTAAATAAATGTTGCAATTAATGACCATAATTTTTGTTTTTAATTGGTTAAAGAAGGTTAATTGATTCCCAATAAACCAGCATAACCGCACTCCACACAGTTTGATAGCGAAATTGAAGTCCTATTATGCTTTCATTGTGAGTGTGAGATTTCTTTGTGCATGGCTTGTAAATATAGAAGGCTTTGGGTCGCACCAATTTCTGGCAGCTGGCTAGAGCATGGCTACTTTTGGTTTAGCTCCACATAGAAACAGCAGCGTATAATTCTATGTGTGCGAGGAAAAATAGCCCGCGCTTGGTGAGAGGGATTGGGTTTGAATGTTGCAATGCAGAAGCTGCTCTCAGCATTCATTTCATATTCTCGCTACATATTCTGTTACTAAAACGTCTGAAACCGTTAGTAAACATTCCTGATTTTCAATTTGGATTCAGGAATAACCATTCCACAATAGATCAAATCCATCGAATCACTGCTGTCATCGAGCAAGCGTTAGAAGAAAAGAAATATTGCCCTGTCGTATTTCGGGATGTAGCTCAAGCCTTTGACAGGGTTTGGCACGAAGGATTGATATACAAGATGAGCAAACTCCTACCACAAAATTACTGCCAACTGCTTGAGTCATACCTCTCTAATCGCAAGTTCAGGGTCATCCATGAAGAAGCATATTCTGACTTTTGTCCGATATTAGCGGGAGTTCCGCAGGGAAGCGTATTGGGACCCTTTCTATACCTGCTTACCTTCTATACATTTATCGGAACATTCGCTGATGATACTGTAATATGTTAACAGACGTATCCCAACCAAAAGCGGTGGAAAAACTCCAACGAGCCTTGAATCATGTTAGCAAATGGACAACAGATTGGAAAATCAAGGTTAATAAGGTTAAATCAGTCCATGTGACATTTACGCTGCGTCGCAAAAACAACAGCTTACACACGTACCTCAATGGGGTGCAAGTACCCCAGGCAGAATCTTCAAAATATCTTGGTCTACATTTAGACTCAAGACTGAACTGGAAACATCACGTGAGACAAAAAACTGAACAGATTCGATTAAAACAGCGTCAAATGTACTGGCTAATTGGACATCACTCCAAAATGAACCTGTATTGCAAAAGACTAATATACCAGTCTATGTTCAAGCCGATATGGATGTATGGTGTGCAGCTCTGGGGTTGTACTCATAAATCTAATCGAGACGTAATTCAACGCAGCCAAAACAATTTTCTTCGAATGATCACCAACGCTTACCGCTATGTGACTAATGAAGAAATACATGATGATTTGGATATAAAATGGATAGAGGAGGTCATCCGCGAATATGCCATTAAACACGAGAAGAGACTTCTGGCCCACACCAACGTTGAGGCTAAACAATTATTGGATACCACCAACGAAATAAGGCGACTCAAAAGAGTAAAACCTCACGAACTGATGCATAATTGACGAATACTACTACTGGAACTGGACACTGGTACAGAAATCCCATACAAGTGTATGCTTACTTTAAGACATGCTTAATTTAAGTACTATTGTTAACTGTACTAATAAATTAATATTAATTAAGATTGTAGTAACCATACCAATAAAGGTGTTTTAAAAAAAAAAATTGGCAGTTATACGGACTGCCGATAGAAGTGAAAACTGAGAACTTAGATGTTGAAATTCGATTCTTTTAAAGTAATACAAAATTCTATATTTCTTGAAAGGACTAAATCTTTTTGATTGCAGTATTTTCATTAGGACATTAACCAACTTATTAAAATATGTAGCACAAGTAACTGCGTCTTCATTAATAAGTATACTTTTTTCTATAAAATTTAATGCTGCTGCATCTTCAACCGATATCTCAGAATTATTTTTTAAATTATGTAATAATTGTAGCAATTTTGACCATCCTATTTCATTAGCACTTATTGTAAAAAAAATACAATCGGGTTATGGTAACTAAAGTAAGAAATGAAAATGTTTGATTCAAATTTATCTAAGTATCGCGTAAAAACCGCATCGATCGTCGTTTTATATTTGGTAGTACTAAGTTTCCGATCATTGGACATATTTAAATTAAGTGTTGCATTTAAAAATTCAATTTATGGTAGATTTTTATCATCTGCAAAGTTAATATTGAAGTCTCCACTTAAAATCATCGGTACATTATCATATTTTTCGCCGAATCTTTTTTCGAGAATTTCAGAACCTTCTTTTGTATAAATCATCAAATTTTCGAATAAAAATTTTTGTATCTGTCTCATAGATTTTCCAGGCGAAATATAAACGGCAACCATTAATATGTATTGCCCATTCTCGGAACTGCAACGAGCAACGCATATTTCGCCTATATCAGAAACATTAACACCAATGCTTCTAGTGAATTTAGTATGTATGTCCATATATGAAGTAATGAAGTGTGACGTATCTTGAGTATTGTGATAAATAGCTACTCCTGCTGCTGGAACTTCGGGTCTTTTATAACTTACAACAAAGTTGTTTTTCTTTTGTTATCATCTGAAGACATCTTCAGGATCAAGGATCCAAACAAATTTGGAAAACAGATATTTAACATATCAGTCAAAATGACTGGTTTTCTATTTTCATTTTCGATACTTAATTGAATAATAGTAGGAAGCGGTCAGATTTATTTTTTTATTCAAAATCAAAAAGTTTTTGATTATAATCGATTGAGCGCGTGCGCCAGTCATGAGCATGTCGGTGACGCGAACCCATAACATTTTCCCCTATCAAAAAGTGCCTAACGCGGCTAAAGAAGTTTTCACTTCAAAAAAAAAAAAAATTCTCGCACGCCTTCGCTGCTGTCTGTTGCTGGAGCTCGACCAAATTTTACTTACATTTGTACCGTTTTACACTGTTGTAAAAGGGTACCCAGTATAGGAAGTTATTGTAATCGGTCCGAAAATCGAAATCGAAAATTTCAACGTATTTTCATCTTTCAAGGTCCCAGGAGCATTTTAAGCAAAAAATTGGGAGGAAGTATGCGTGTGTGTGTGTGTGTATGTGCGTACGGATGTGGTCATTTTTTCCTGCACATATCGCGCGAACCAAAACTTATATCGACATCGTTGAGATGTCGTTCGAAGCGTATTAACCGAAATATGATCTGAAAAGATTTTCATGAAATTCGGTCCAGCCGTTTTTTTGTTTAACAACGTAAGTGATTTTCGTACCTGCACGATATCGCCTGAACCACGAAATATATTGACTTACTTGAGGTGCCGTTCGAAGCGTATTAGCGACAATATAATATGAAAAGATTTTTATAATATTCGGTCCAGCGGTTTTTTGGTTACCTAAGTGATTTTTGTACCTGCACGATACCGCGCGAACTAAAAACTATATCGACTTCATTGAAGTGCCGAAAAACATTAACACATCAATTTTATATACATTTTCGTCATCCTAATCTTGTAAGTGTGCACATTTAGTTTGACATTTTAGCGAAAATATTGATAAACAATTGTGAGAAATTCTCGGTATTACACATATATTCTATATTGCCTATTGTTCATTTATTATTAAAACATCGAATCATAATATTCAACATCCATCATCTGGGAAGTTGATCGTGTGGACCGAAAGAGTCGAACCCACATCCCAACTAGTTTAAATTAAAAATCAGCATTATCCCTTATATCCTGAAGAAGCATTTTCTCATTTTCAACATTTACTGGCACGTTATCTCCTTTAGTTTCGTGAGTAATTTGATTCATTTCATTCCTACTTCCATTGAATTCTAGAAAAGACACTATAGGCTTATAGTCACTAACGTAACTAACAAAGATTTTAGATTGGAAATTGTCCAAAAATCTCGTAAATACAGCATCAATCGTTGTTCCATACCTCGTCGTGCTTTGGTCTTTATCATTCGACATTTCCAAATCTAGTTTTAGTTTAAGGAAATCGATCAATGGCTGTGTCTTTTCATCTGCAAAATTGATATTGAAATCGCACTGACAATAATTGGAATCTCATGAAACTTTTCTTCCAACAACGCAGAACCATCTTTCGTATATATTAATAAATTTTGATGCAAAAATTTAATAATCTCCTTAATGTTTTTCCCCAGAGAAATATAAACTGCTATTACTATAATTAATATTCCAGTTTCTGTGAAGCATCTGGTTAAACAAAGTTCTCCGATTGTTGACTCAAATACTCCAAGGGCCGCTGATTTGTTTGAATGAATATCCATATGTGAAGTCACTTTATTCGCAGTATCACCTGTATTATGGTAAATTGCTACTCCATCTGTAGAAACCCCAGATCGTTTATACTTTGAAACGAAACAGAAATTCGGAATATCTATGTTCTGTCCATCTTTCAAATGTGTTTTCTGACAGAATAATATTTGATTTTTTAACTTCCCAGTATAGGAAGTTATTGTAATATATTGAAATTTTAACGTATTTATATCTTTCAAGGTCCCAGGAGCATTTTAAGCAAAAATTGGGAGGAAGTATGTGTGTGTGTGCGTACGGATGTGGTCATTTTTTCCTGCACGATATCGCGCGAACCAAAACTGATATCGACTTCTTTGAGGTGTCGTTCGAAGCCTATTAACCGAAATATGATCTGAAAAGATTTTCAAGAAATTCTGTCCAGCCGTTTTTTTGTTTAAGCGACGTAAGTGATTTTTGTACCTGCACGATATAGCACGAACCACCGATCGTAGCGTATTACCGAAAGTACAGTTTGAAAAGATTTTCATAAAATTCGATCGAGCGGTATCTATGTTTAAAGGGCGTAAATGATTTTTGTACATGCTCTAAAGAACACAAACCAAAATGTTATCGACTTCGTTGAGGTGTCGTTCGAAGCGTATTAACCGAAATATGATCTGAAAAGATTTTCATGAAATTCGGTCTAGCCGTTTTTTTGTTTAAGCGACGTAAGTGATTTTTGTACATGCACGATATAGCACGAACCAACCATGATACCGACTTCTTTGAGGTGTCGATCGTAGCGTATTACCGAAAGTACGCTTTGAAAAGATTTTCTTAAAATTCGATCTAGCGGTATCTATGTTTAAAGGTCGTAAGTGATCTTTGTACATGCTCGATAGAACGCAAACCGAAAATAATATTGACTTCATTGAGGTGCCGATCGAAGCATTGGAATGACACCCGTTCAAAATGAAGTTCAGTTTTATGGATTCAGCCGAGCAATAGCTTCCCAAAGAGTCATCCCTCGTCAAAATCCGAGTTTTCTTTAAAAACCATTTAACAAATACGTTAACCATTACAAACATGACGAAATTTTCAAACTTTAGTTCAGAACTGTTTGAACGGCGGATTGCTTTCCATGTCCTACAGTTTTGGGAATGAAGTTCATCGCGGGATTTCCAGTGATTCCAAACCTTTTCGGATAAGTTTGACAAATCCGTTACATTGATTAATTTTGGTACTATCTCCTGAAATCGTTCGAATTGAAAATGAAGTTTTTACCATTGCAGTCTATCATCAGCGCGTCAACACGCTCAAAATGAATTCGCTTTATAGTTCAGCGAACGAAGTGCCAGGGACATGTTTGTTTGCTACTGTTCAACAAAAAAAAGTTCTTTAGAAAAGCCTTGCGGATTTACCATTCTTATAGTTATTTCAAAGAGCTTCCTTCCATCATACTGGGAAGTTGATCGTGTGGACCGAAAGGGTCGAACCCACATCCCAACTAGGTTTTAATTTAAATTTGAAACTCATTTGACAGGGAAAAAATTGTTCAACGCCTACGGTATGGGTTTGCTCTATTATAATTTTAGTTTTACGATTGACAGCGATGGCATAATTGAGAGCGATAGAGCTTTCATAGCTCACGGCTTATGGCGAGCATTCTGTTCCTGCTATTAAGGTGACATTTTTGTTAAAAAAACAACATTTTGACTTTGACGACTCATAACTCTGGAAGTTGGTACTGTGGTACCGTCGCTTTTACAATTTTAGATAGGTGGGAGTATACTGCGTACACTGATACCTTATTCATGAAAATATGTTATGGCGTTACAAAAATACAGGGTTAATTAGTCATTTCGCCCGAATAAAAAGAAATAGCATTATTAACACCTTAGCCACAGTTACGGGATATAACAACTATACAGAAATTCAATACTCATTATAGCCGATAATCTGAGATACTTTTCTTTTGCGCCGGAACTGGGGTAATTTTGTATGGGCTGTGATCCACCTCCTTTAAGTTTATACGAATTTATAACTTGTTAAAAACATTGTCATTGAAATCTAATGCGTGTGCCTTGATGATTTGACAATTTATTGAAAATAAAGCTACTCCTCCTCTTCTGTTGGAAATAAAGTCAGACATAGCTTCTGTTATTGTCGTTGGTTTATTAAGTGAGAGCCTCTTGAATTTATGTTGTAAATCCAATATAGATGCAGAATTTGTCCGGCCATCGGAGAATTTTTTGCTATTGTCTTTTGTGGTGATAAACAGACCATTAATACTTGTTACTCTTGATAAGGCGACGTACACTAATTGTATGCAGTGTGTTTTGTCATATTCATATACGACCTCATCAAAAGTGCCACCTTGCGATTTGTGAATTGTGATAGCACAGGCTGAAACTAATGGAAAATGATTCCTTCGAGCATTTATGGTTTTATTGTTGTTAAGTGGTATTAAAGATGTTCTTCTCAAAATTCGTAGAGCTTTCCGATCGATATTGTGTTGCGCAATATATCCTGCACACTTGTTCTGTAGCTTCCGGCCCACTTTTTTCGGAATATCAACCAAACTTTTGAAATATCGCCGTCTTGATCTACTTCAATATGACACAATTTTCCTACGGCGCCATTTGCCAGACCATCTGATACATCGATGTTTGTAGTCAGAATGTAATATTTCCCTGTTACGAAGGTAATCTGATAAGGACATTTTATGAAGTTTTTGCTTAACGAGGGCTTCTTGTTTCGCATTATGACATCCATTGAACATGTCTTTGGCAACAGATATGGTTTTATCGTCAATATTATGTAGGATGAAATTGTTATAGCTTTGTACAGAGGCGTTTGACAGGAAGAGGCGTATTCCATTAGGGCACAATCTGTCGGCATCTTTTTTCGTTAAAAAACGAGATTCAATAAGTGCAAGCCCATTTCCTGTTAATTTTTCCCCATTTCCGATTTTATTCAGCGCTGACGAGAACATAACATTCACTTGCTTCATCACTTGAGTTAATTCGTAAAATTGTAACCCATGCCATAATGTGGGCCCAGTCATTCTCCTCTTGATTTGTTAAAATATGGGTGTCGCTCGCACAGGTGGTAATTGTCGTAAATCAAAAATTAATATCATATCTAGGCTGTATGAACAGTAGTTCCATCAATCGCCACTGCAGATTTTTCCAGTCGAGGCTTCATTTTCACAAATGTGAAACGTGTTGTGTAACAAAAAAAAAAGCTGATGGGCTATATATTATATATATATATACTAGCTGGGACCCGGTGCGCCTACGCTGCACCCATAAGTCAATAGTAAACAATAAAAACCATCCATTGACTTAATATTTTTCGAGATATGAATTTTACACAGATGAAATGCCTCAAAGAACATGGGTCTTGCGTCGGCCGCCATGAATCGGTATATTGAGTCTACCACATTGTTTATTGTATTCTACTTATCATACTCTTTAATTTGATACCCATGTTAAGGGGGTTGTGAATAAAGTGGTAATCCGGCCTCTTTAGACGGCCGCCATGGATCTAAAGATATATTTTGTATACTACATTGTTTATTGTATTCTACTTATCATACCCTTTCATTTGATACCCATGTCGAGGTGGTTGTGAAGAAAGTGGTAATTCGGCCTCTTGAGACGGCCGCCATGGATCTAAAGATATATTTTGTATACTACATTGCTTATTGTATTCTACTTATCATACCCTTTCATTTGATACCCATGTCGAGGTGGTTGTGAAGAAAGTGGTACACCGCCCTCTTGAGACGGCCGCTGTGGATCATTTTAGTTTCAATAGCGTCATGGCCTACCTATTGTTTGACAGCTGCGTAAATTTGAAATTTTCATTAAATGTAATGATTTAATTTAATGACAATTTTACATTTGTCAAACAATAGGTAGGCCATGAAGCTATTGAAACTAAAATGAAGTGAAAATTCCTAAAATTACCAATTTTTTGTTTTTTCAGGCAATTTTTAAATTTTTCTCTCCGTAAGAACCATCCTCGTAGTTCAACGAATATTCGAAAAAAAAAATTAGTCCAATAGGTCCAGCCGTTCTCGAGTTTTGCGCTTAGCAACACATTTAGCGATTCATTTTTATATTATAGACTAGCTGGGACCCGGTGCGCCTACGCTGCACCCATAAGTCAATAGTAAACAATAAAAACCATCCATTTACTTAATATTTTTCGAGATATGAATTTTACACAGATGAAATGCCTCAAAGAACATGGGTCTTGCGTCGGCCGCCATGAATCGGTATATTGGGTCTACTACATTGCTTATTGTATTCTACTTATCATACCCTTTCATTTGATACCCATGTTGAGGGGATTGTGAAGAAAGTGGTAATCCGGCCTCTTTAGACGGCCGCCATGGATCTAAAGATATATTTTGTATACTACATTGCTTATTGTATTCTCCTTAACATACCCTTTCATTTGATACCCATGTTGAGGTGGTTGTGAAGAAAGTGGTAATCCGGCCTCTTGAGACGGCCGCCATGGATCTAAAGATATATTTTGTATACTACATTGCTTATTGTATTCTACTTATCATACCCTTTCATTTGATACCCATGTCGAGGTGGTTGTAAAGAAATGGTACCCCGCCCTCTTGAGACGGCCGCCATGGATCTAAAGATATATTTTGCATACTACATTGCTTATTGTATTCTACTTATCATACCCTTTCATTTGATACCCATGTTGAGGTGGTTGTGAAGAAAGTGGTAATCTGGCCTCTTGAAACGGCCGCCATGGATCTAAAGCTATATTTTCTATACTACATTGCTTATTGTATTCTACTTATCATACCCTTTCATTTGATACCCATGTTGAGGGGATTGTGAAGAAAGTGGTAATCCGGCCTCTTTAGACGGCCGCCATGGATCTAAAGATATATTTTGTATACTACATTGCTTATTGTATTCTACTTATCATACCCTTTCATTTGATACCCATGTCGAGGTGGTTGTGAAGAAAGTGTTAATTCGTCCTCTTGAGACGGCCGCCATGGATCTAAAGATATATTTTGTATACTACATTGCTTATTGTATTCTACTTATCATACCCTTTCATTTGATACCCATGTCGAGGTGGTTGTGAAGAAAGTGGTACCCCGCCTCTTGAGACGGCCGCCATGGATCTAAAGATATATTTTGTATACTACATTGCTTATTGTATTCTCCTTAACATACCCTTTCATTTGATACCCATGTTGAGGTGGTTGTGAAGAAAGTGGTAATACGGCCTCTTGAGACGGCCGCCATGGATCTAAAGATATATTTTGTATACTACATTGCTTATTGTATTCTACTTATCATACCCTTTCATTTGATACCCATGTCGAGGTGGTTGTGAAGGAAGTGGTACCCCGCCCTTTTGAGACGGGCGCCATGGATCTAAAGATATATTTTGTATACTACATTGCTTATTGTATTCTACTTATCATACCCTTTCATTTGATACCCATGTCGAGGTGGTTGTGAAGAAAGTGGTACACCACCCTCTTGAGACGGCCGCTGTGGATCATTTTAGTTTCAATAGCGTCATGGCCTACCTATTGTTTGACAGCTGGGTAAATTTGAAATTTTCATTAAATGTAATGATTCAATTTAATGACAATTTTACATTTGTCAAATAATAGGTAGGCCATGAAGCTATTGAAACTAAAATGAAGTGAAAATTCCTAAAATTATTAAATTTTTCTCTCCGTAAGAACCATCCTCGTACTTCAACGAATATTCGAAAAAAAAAATTAGTCCAATAGGTCCAGCCGTTCTCGAGTTTTGCGCTTAGCAACACATTTAGCGATTCATTTTTATATTATAGAAGATATTTTGTATACTACATTGCTTATTGTATTCTACTTATCATACCCTTTCATTTGATACCCATGTCGAGGTGGTTGTGAAGAAAGTGGTAATTCGGCCTCTTGAGACGGCCGCCATGGATCTAAAGATAAATTTTGTATACTACATTGCTTATTGTATTCTACTTATCATACCCTTTCATTTGATACCCATGTCGAGGTAGTTGTGAAGAAAGTGGTACCCCGCCCTCTTGAGACGGGCGCCATGGATCTAAAGACTAGAATGATAAACAATTCCAATGTTTTGTTTTTAAATATTTAAATGTAGTAATCGTTTAAATGCAAATAAAACACAATACAAAATTCAAAATAAGAGTAACAAAAATTAAATAAGTTGTGTGTGTGTCATCCAACTCAAATTCAATACGGTATGCAGAAATACATAAAAGTTACACAGTTGCTTATATATATATTTATTTGTTGGCGCCTAATTGTGTTCAAAACTATGCAATGCTTATATAAATAAAGAATCTTTACCAGTAACAAACAGTATAGTGTTCTTAATTTACCTATTTAAGCCTTAAATTAACCATTAAAATTTATTTATTACTGCTTGACCATTATAAGCTAAGAGACACCCACTTTAATCATCGTTTGCAAGTGTATAGCTCACTATATCTTATTGACTCTTAAAACACTATAAGAACATAACTAAAGAGAACTCACTTTGTTTAACTTTGTAAATTTTATAGCATACTATATGCTCTTTAACCAGTAGAGAATATCATCCTTACATTAGTGTCATGCGCTGAAGATTTGGACTCTTTCAATTTGAGCGAAGTGGCGTTGCGCTCTCTTAAGGTGAGAGAGGTGGCGTGATGCTTTTGTTGATGCCTTTGCCCTTGTGGCTCCCAAGTTAAAAAATGGCGACAAAAATTATGTTATGTTTTTACTACACCTTTTATTTTTCCAATGGAAAACGAATATTTTTGTTTTTGATTTATTAATTTTAATTGCTGATGCATATCCGGCTCGAAGGACCATGTTGATTGTAGAAACCGTTCATGCGCATGTGTGCTTGTTGAAACCTCGATTTGCTAGATGCAAATTCACGTCAAAAATATTCGTTTTCACCGGCACGATTCGAACAGCGATAAATATAAATAAAACTCCGTCTTTATCAAAACTGAACAAAATTGGACTTTAATAAAATTCTTGATTACAAAATATACATGTGATGCGTTTCGTTTGAATGCTACTCTACAAGTGAGTTGCTGACGGAGACTCAGGAGAGAAACCGCTTACAATAAAAAGAGAGGGCGGGTGTCGGTGTAAACTCGATCAAACATATATATATATATATATATATATATATATATATATATATATAAGTATATATATATATATATAAGTATATATATATATATATATATGTTTGATCGAGTTTACACCGACACCCGCCCTCTCTTTTTATTGTAAGCGGTTTCTCTCCTGAGTCTCCGTCAGCAACTCACTTGTAGAGTAGCATTCAAACGAAACGCATCACATGTATATTTTGTAATCAAGAATTTTATTAAAGTCCAATTTTGTTCAGTTTTGATAAAGACGGAGTTTTATTTATATTTATCGCTGTTCGAATCGTGCCGGTGAAAACGAATATTTTTGACGTGAATTTGCATCTAGCAAATCGAGGTTTCAACAAGCACACATGCGCATGAACGGTTTCTACAATCAACATGGTCCTTCGAGCCGGATATGCATCAGCAATTAAAATTAATAAATCAAAAACAAAAATATTCGTTTTCCATTGGAAAAATAAAAGGTGTAGTAAAAACATAACATAATTTTTGTCGCCATTTTTTAACTTGGGAGCCACAAGGGCAAAGGCATCAACAAAAGCATCACGCCACCTCTCTCACCTTAAGAGAGCGCAACGCCACTTCGCTCAAATTGAAAGAGTCCAAATCTTCAGCGCATGACACTAATGTAAGGATGATATTCTCTACTGGTTAAAGAGCATATATGTAGTATGCTATAAAATTTACAAAGTTAAACAAAGTGAGTTCTCTTTAGTTATGTTCTTATAGTGTTTTAAGAGTCAATAAGATATAGTGAGCTATACACTTGCAAACGATGAATAAAGTGGGTGTCTCTTAGCTTATAATGGTCAAGCAATAATAAATAAATTTTAATGGTTAATTTAAGGCTTAAATAGGTAAATTAAGAACACTATACTGTTTGTTACTGGTAAAGATTCTTTATTTATATAAGCATTGCATAGTTTTGAACACAATTAGGCGCCAACAAATAAATATATATATAAGCAACTGTGTAACTTTTATGTATTTCTGCATACCGTATTGAATTTGAGTTGGATGACACACACACAACTTATTTAATTTTTGTTACTCTTATTTTGAATTTTGTATTGTGTTTTATTTGCATTTAAACGATTACTACATTTAAATATTTAAAAACAAAACATTGGAATTGTTTATCATTCTAGTCTTTAGATCCATGGCGCCCGTCTCAAGAGGGCGGGGTACCACTTTCTTCACAACTACCTCGACATGGGTATCAAATGAAAGGGTATGATAAGTAGAATACAATAAGCAATGTAGTATACAAAATTTATCTTTAGATCCATGGCGGCCGTCTCAAGAGGCCGAATTACCACTTTCTTCACAACCACCTCGACATGGGTATCAAATGAAAGGGTATGATAAGTAGAATACAATAAGCAATGTAGTATACAAAATATCTTCTATAATATAAAAATGAATCGCTAAATGTGTTGCTAAGCGCAAAACTCGAGAACGGCTGGACCTATTGGACTAATTTTTTTTTTCGAATATTCGTTGAAGTACGAGGATGGTTCTTACGGAGAGAAAAATTTAATAATTTTAGGAATTTTCACTTCATTTTAGTTTCAATAGCTTCATGGCCTACCTATTATTTGACAAATGTAAAATTGTCATTAAATTGAATCATTACATTTAATGAAAATTTCAAATTTACCAGCTGTCAAACAATAGGTAGGCCATGACGCTATTGAAACTAAAATGATCCACAGCGGCCGTCTCAAGAGGGTGGTGTACCACTTTCTTCACAACCACCTCGACATGGGTATCAAATGAAAGGGTATGATAAGTAGAATACAATAAGCAATGTAGTATACAAAATATATCTTTAGATCCATGGCGCCCGTCTCAAAAGGGCGGGGGTACCACTTCCTTCACAACCACCTCGACATGGGTATCAAATGAAAGGGTATGATAAGTAGAATACAATAAGCAATGTAGTATACAAAATATATCTTTAGATCCATGGCGGCCGTCTCAAGAGGCCGGATTACCACTTTCTTCACAACCACCTCAACATGGGTATCAAATGAAAGGGTATGTTAAGGAGAATACAATAAGCAATGTAGTATACAAAATATATCTTTAGATCCATGGCGGCCGTCTCAAGAGGCGGGGTACCACTTTCTTCACAACCACCTCGACATGGGTATCAAATGAAAGGGTATGATAAGTAGAATACAATAAGCAATGTAGTATACAAAATATATCTTTAGATCCATGGCGGCC
>CATLJY010000501.1:0-59066 GCA_949987705.1 Thereva unica | reverse complement strand
AAGTGATTTCAAGTTATTTTCGATGTATTCGATGAATGTAACTTAATTTCGATGAATTAAGTGAATTTAAGTTATTTTCGATGTATTCGATGTATGAAACTCAATTTCGATGAATTAAGTGAATTTAACTTATTTTCGATGTATTCGATGAATGTAACTTAATTTCGATGAATTAAGTGATTTCAAGTTATTTTCGATGAATTCGATGAATGTAACTTGATTTCGATGAATTAAGTTGAATTTAAGTTATTTTCGATGTATTCGATGAATGTAACTTAATTTCGATGAATTCATCGAAATCAGTTACATTCATCGAATTCATCGAAAATAACTTAAATTCACTTAATTCATCGAAATCAAGTTACATTCATCGAATTCATCGAAAATAACTTGAAATCACTTAATTCATCGCAATTAAGTTACATTCATCGAATACATCGAAATAAGTTCAATTCACTTAATTCATCGAAATTGAGTGTCATACATCGAATACATCGAAAATAACTTAAATTCACTTAATTCATCGAAATCAAGTTACATTCATCGAATACATCGAAAATAAGTTAAATTCACTTAATTCATCGAAATTGAGTGTCATACATCGAATACATCGAAAATAACTTAAATTCACTTAATTCATCGAAATCAAGTTACATTCATCGAATACCTCGAAAATAAGTTAAATTCACTTAATTCATCGAAATTGAGTTTCATACATCGAATACATCGAAAATAACTTAAATTCACTTAATTCATCGAAATTAAGTTACATTCATCGAATACATCGAAAATAACTTGAAATTACTTAATTCATCGAAATTAAGTTACATTCATCGAATACATCGAAAATAACTTAAATTCACTTAATTCATCGAAATCAAGTTACATTCATCGAATTCATCGAAAATAACTTGAAATCACTTAATTCATCGAAATTAAGTTACATCATCGAATACATCGAAATAAGTTAAATTCACATAATTCATCGAAATTGAGTTTCATACATCGAATACATCGAAAATAACTTAAATTCACTTAATTCATCGAAATTAAGTTACATTCATCGAATACATCGAAAATAACTTGAAATCACTTAATTCATCGAAATTGAGTTACATTCATCGAATACATCGAAAATAACGTTAAATTCACTTAATTCATCGAAATTGAGTTTCATACATCGAATACATCGAAAATAACTTAAATTCACTTAATTCATCGAAATCAAGTTACATTCATCGAATTCATCGAAAATAACTTGAAATCACTTAATTCATCGAAATTAAGTTATATTCATCGAATACATCGAAAATAAGTTAAATTCACTTTAATCATCGAAATTAAGTTACATTCATCGAATACATCGAAAATAAGTTAAATTCACTTAATTCATCGAAATTAAGTTACATTCATCGAATACATCGAAAATAAGTTAAATTCACTTAATTCATCGAAATTGAGTTACAATCATCGAATACATCGAAAAATAAGTTAAATTCACTTAATTCATCGAAATTGAGTTTCATACATCGAATACATCGAAAATAACTTAAATCCACTTAATTCATCGAAATCAAGTTACATTCATCGAATTCATCGAAAATAACTTGAAATCACTTAATTCATCGAAATTAAGTTACATTCATCGAATACATCGAAAATAAGTTAAATTCACTTAATTCATACGAAATTGAGTTTCATACATCGAATACATCGAAAATAACTTAAATTCACTTAATTCATCGAAATCAAGTTACATTCATCGAATTCATCGAAAATAAGTTAAATTCACTTAATTCATCGAAATTGAGTTTCATACATCGAATACATCGAAAATACTTAAATTCACTTAATTCATCGAAATCAAGTTACATTCATCGAATTCATCGAAAATAACTTGAAATCACTTAATTCATCGAAATTAAGTTTACATTCATCGAATACATCGAAAATAAGTTAAATTCACTTAATTCATCGAAGTTGAGTTTCATACATCGAATACATCGAAAATAACTTGAAATCACTTAATTCATCGAAATAAGTTACATTCATCGAATACATCGAAAATAAGTTAAATTCACTTAATTCATCGAAATTAAGTTACATTCATCGAATACATCGAAAATAAGTTCAATTCACTTAATTCATCGAAATTGAGTGTCATACATCGAATACATCGAAAATAACTTAAATTCACTTAATTCATCGAAATCAAGTTACATTCATCGATACATCGAAAATAAGTTAAATTCACTTAATTCATCGAAATTGAGTTTCATACATCGAATACATCGAAATAACTTAAATTCACTTAATTCATCGAATTAAGTTACATTCATCGAATACATCGAAAATAACTTGAAATCACTTAATTCATCGAAATTAAGTTACATTCATCGAATACATCGAAAATAACTTAAATTCACTTAATTCATCGAAATCAAGTTACATTCATCGAATTCATCGAAAATAACTTGAAATCACTTAATTCATCGAAATTAAGTTACATTCATCGAATACATCGAAAATAAGTAAATTCACTTAATTCATCGAAATGAGTTTCATACATCGAATACATCGAAATAACTTAATTCACTTAATTCATCGAAATTAAGTTACATTCATCGAATACATCGAAAATAACTTGAAATCACTTAATTCATCGAAATTGAGTTACATTCATCGAATACATCGAAAATAAGTTAAATTCACTTAATTCATCGAAATTAAGTTATATTCATCGAATACATCGAAAATAAGTTAAATTCACTTAATTCATCGAAATTAAGTTACATTCATCGAATACATCGAAAATAAGTTAAATTCACTTAATTCATCGAAATTAAGTTACATTCATCGAATACATCGAAAATAAGTTAAATTCACTTAATTCATCGAAATTGAGTTACATCATCGAATACATCGAAAATAAGTTAAATTCACTTAATTCATCGAAATTGAGTTTCATACATCGAATACATCGAAAATAACTTAATCCACTTAATTCATCGAAATCAAGTTACATTCATCGAATTCATCGAAAATAACTTGAAATCACTTAATTCATCGAAATTAAGTTACATTCATCGAATACATCGAAAATAAGTTAAATTCACTTAATTCATCGAAATTGAGTTTCATACATCGAATACATCGAAAATAACTTAAATTCACTTAATTCATCGAAATCAAAGTTACATTCATCGAATTCATCGAAATACTTGAAATCACTTAATTCATCGAAATCAAGTTACATTCATCGAATTCATCGAAAATAAGTTAAATTCACTTAATTCATCGAAATTGAGATTCATACATCGAATACATCGAAAATAAGTTCAATTCACTTAATTCATCGAAATTGAGTTACATTCATCGAATACATCGAAAATGAGTTACATTCAATCGAATACATCGAAAATAAAGTTAATTCACTTAATTCATCGAAATTAAGTTACATTCATCGAATACATCGAAAATAACTTAAATTCACTTAATTCATCGAAATCAAGTTACATTCATCGAATTCATCGAAAATAACTTGAAATCACTTAATTCATCGAAATTGAGTTTCATACATCAAATACATCGAAAATAACTTGAAATCACTTAATTCATCGAAATTGAGTTACATTCATCGAATACATCGAAAATAAGTTAAATTCACTTAATTCATCGAAATTAAGTTACATTCATCGAATACATCGAAAATAACTTGAAATCACTTAATTCATCGAAATTAAGTTACATTCATTGAATACATCGAAAATAAGTTCAATTCACTTAATTCATCGAAATTAAGTTTCATACATCGAATACAATCGAAAATAACTTGAAATCACTTAATTCATCGAAATTGAGTTACATTCATCGAATTCATCGAAAATAAGTTAAATTCACTTAATTCATCGAAATTAAGTTACATTCATCGAATACATCGAAAATAAGTTAAATTCACTTAATTCATCGAAATCAAGTTACATTCATCGAATTCATCGAAAATAACTTGAAATCACTTAATTCATCGAAATTGAGTTTCATACATCGAATACATCGAAAATAACTTAAATTCACTTAATTCATCGAAATCAAGTTACATTCATCGAATTCATCGAAAATAACTTAAATTCACTTAATTCATCGAAATCAAGTTACATTCATCGAATACATCGAAAATAAGTTGAATTCACTTAATTCATCGAAATTGAGTTTCATACATCGAATACATCGAAAATAACTTAAATTCACTTAATTCATCGAAATTAAGAGTTACATTCATCGAATACATCGAAAATAAGTTAAATTCACTTAATTCATCGAAATTGAGTTTCATACATCGAATACATCGAAAATAACTTGAAATCACTTAATTCATCGAAATTGAGTATCATACATCGAATACATCGAAAATAACTTATACCCCGGCTTCACCGCCCTAATTTTAATCAAGTTCACTTCAATATGCAAAAGTGGCTTCACCGGCATTGTTCAGTAGAGAAAGCTTCGTGTGTGACGTATTACATTTGAAAGCTCTTTATAGAGATGGAAAATGGAATTTCAATGCTTGTGGGATTTAAATTTTTTATTTAATAATACCTATTATAAAATAAATGTAATTGAGTATATATTTATTCATTGACAGACATCTATACTTCCTTTTTTGATCCATGTTTATTTTTTCAAAGCTCTGACTTTAACTGTCATGTAATAATACATCAGTTGCCATGGAAATATTCCAATTTTTTACTCTCTTTTGAGCGAGCTTTTACTTGGAAACTCAATTTCATGTTCTGTAGGCCCAAAGCAGGCATTTTTTTCCTGACTTTAAAATGTGAAAAATGTATGGAAAATCAGGAAATTTTAAAGAACAGTAGACTAATTTGCTCGAACTTGCGAAATTTGGCGGTGAAGCCGGGGTATTAAATTCACTTAATTCATCGAAATCAAGTTACATTCATCGAATACATCGAAAATAAGTTAAATTCACTTAATTCATCGAAATCAAGTAACATTCATTGAATTCATCGAAAATAACTTGAAATCACTTAATTCATCGAAATTAAGTTACATTCATCGAATACATCGAAAATAAGTTCAATTCACTTATTTCATCGAAATTGAGTTACATTCATCGAATACATCGAAAATAAGTTAAATTCACTTAATTCATCGAAATTAAGTTACATTCATCGAATACATCGAAAATAACTTGAAATCACTTAATTCATCGAAATTAAGTTACATTCATCGAATACATCGAAAATAAGTTCAATTCACTTATTTCATCGAAATTGAGTTACATTCATCGAATACATCGAAAATAAGTCAAATTCACTTAATTCATCGAAATTAAGTTACATTCATCGAATACATCGAAAATAACTTGAAATCACTTAATTCATCGAAATTAAGTTACATTCATCGAATACATCGAAAATAAGTTCAATTCACTTAATTCATCGAAATTGAGTTTCATACATCGAATACATCGAAAATAACTTGAAATCACTTAATTCATCGAAATTGAGTTACATTCATCGAATACATCGAAAATAAGTTAAATTCACTTAATTCATCGAAATTAAGTTACATTCATCGAATACATCGAAAATAACTTGAAATCACTTAATTCATCGAAATTAAGTTACATTCATCGAATACATCGAAAATAAGTTCAAATCACTTAATTCATCGAATTGAGTTTCATACATCGAATACATCGAAAATAAGTTGAAATCACTTAATTCATCGAAATTGAGTTACATTCATCGAATACATCGAAAGTAAGTTAAATTCACTTAATTCATCGAAATTAAGTTACATTCATCGAATACATCGAAAATAACTTAAATTCACTTAATTCATCGAAATCAAGTTACATTCATCGAATTCATCGAAAATAACTTGAAATCACTTAATTCATCATCGAATACATCGAAAATAACTTAAATTCACTTAATTCATCGAAATCAAGTTACATTCATCGAATTCATCGAAAATAACTTGAAATCACTTAAATCATCGAAATTAAGTTACATTCAATCGAATACATCGAAAATAAGTTCAATTCACTTAATTCATCGAAATTGAGTTTCATACATCGAATACATCGAAAATAACTTAAATTCACTTAATACATCGAAATCAAGTTACATTCATCGAATACATCGAAAATAAGTTAAATTCACTTAATTCATCGAAATTGAGTTTCATACATCGAATACATCGAAAATAACTTAAATTCACTTAATTCATCGAAATTAAGTTACATTCATCGAATACATCGAAAATAAGTTAAATTCACTAATTCATCGAAATTGAGTTTCATACATCGAATACATCGAAAATAACTTGAAATCACTTAATTCATCGAAATTGAGTTTCATACATCGAATACATCGAAAAATAACTTAAATTCACTTATTCATCGACATCAAGTTACATTCATCGAATACATCGAAAATAAGTTAAATTCACTTAATTCAGCGAAATAGAGTTTCATACATCGAATACATCGAAAATAACTTAAATTCACTTAATCATCGAAATTAAGTTACATTCATCGAATACATCGAAAATAAGTTAAATTCACTTAATTCAGCGAAATTAAGTTACATTCATCGAATACATCGAAAATAAGTTAAATTCACTTAATTCATCGAAATTGAGTTTCATACATCGAATTCATCGAAAATAACTTGAAATCACTTAATTCAATCGAAATCAAGTTACATTCATCGAATACATCGAAAATAAGTTCAATTCACTTAATTCATCGAAATTGAGTTACATTCATCGAATACCATCGAAAAATAACTTAAATTCACTTAATTCATCGAAATTGAGTTACATTCATCGAATACATCGAAAATAAGTTCAATTCACTTAATTCCATCGAAATTGAGTTACATTCATCGAATACATCGAAAATAACTTAAATTCACTTAATTCATCGAAATTGAGTTACATTCATCGAATACATCGAAAATAACTTAAATTCACTTAATTCATCGAAATTAAGTTACATTCATCGAATACACGAAATAACTTGAAATCACTTAATACACGAATTGAATCATCGAATAGTTACATTCATCGATACATCGAAAATAAGTTCAATTCACTTAATTCATCGAAATTGAGTTACATTCAATCGAATACATCGAAAATAAGTTAAATTCACTTAATTCATCGAAATTGAGTTTCATACATCGAATACATCGAAAATAAGTTAAATTCACTTAATTCATCGAAATTGAGTTTCATACATCGAATACATCGAAAATAACTTGAAATCACTTAATTCATCGAAATCAAGTTACATTCATCGAATACATCGAAAATAAGTATCAATTCACTTAATTCATCGAAAATTGAGTTTCATACATCGAATACATCGAAAATAAGTTCAATTCACTTAATTCATCGAAATTAAGTTACATTCATCGAATACATCGAAAATAACTTGAAATCACTTAATTCATCGAAATTAAGTTATATTCATCGAATACATCGAAAATAAGTTCAATTCACTTAATTCATCGAAATTGAGTTACATTCATCGAATACAATCGAAAATAAGTTCAATTCACTTAATTCATCGAAATTAAGTTACATTCATCGAATACATCGAAAATAAGTTAAACTCACTTAATTCATCGAAATTGAGTTTCATACATCGAATACATCGAAAATAACTTAAATTCACTTAATTCATCGAAATTGAGTTTCATTACATCGAATACATCGAAAATAAGTTAAATTCACTTAATCATCGAAATTGAGTTTCATACATCGAATACATCGAAAATAACTTATATTCACTTAATTCATCGAAATTAAGTTACATTCATCGAATACATCGAAAATAACTTGAAATCACTTAATTCATCGAAATTAAGTTATATTCATCGAATACATCGAAAATAAGTTAAATTCACTTAATTCATCGAAATTGAGTTACATACATCGAATACATCGAAAATAACTTATATTCACTTAATTCATCGAAATTAAGTTACATTCATCGAATACATCGAAAATAAGTTCAATTCACTTAATTCATCGAAATTAAGTTACATTCATCGAATACATCGAAAATAAGTTAAATTCACTTAATTCATCGAAATTGAGTTTCATATATCGAATACATCGAAAATAAGTTAAATTCACTTAATTCATCGAAATTGAGTTTCATACATCGAATACATCGAAAATAACTTGAAATCACTTAATTCATCGAAATTAAGTTATATTCATCGAATACATCGAAAATAAGTTAAATTCACTTAATTCATCGAAATTGAGTTACATACATCGAATACATCGAAAATAACTTATATTCACTTAATTCATCGAAATTAAGTTACATTCATCGAATACATCGAAAATAAGTTCAATTCACTTAATTCATCGAAATTAAGTTACATTCATCGAATACATCGAAAATAAGTTAAATTCACTTAATTCATCGAAATTGAGTTTCATACATCGAATACATCGAAAATAAGTTAAATTCACTTAATTCATCGAAATTGAGTTTCATACATCGAATACATCGAAAATAAGTTCAATTCACTTAATTCATCGAAATTGAGTTACATTCATCGAATACATCGAAAATGAGTTACATTCATCGAATACATCGAAAATAAGTTAAATTCACTTAATTCATCGAAATTAAGTTACATTCATCGAATACATCGAAAATAACTTAAATTCACTTAATTCATCGAAATCAAGTTACATTCATCGAATTCATCGAAAATAACTTGAAATCACTTAATTCATCGAAATTGAGTTTCATACATCAAATACATCGAAAATAACTTGAAATCACTTAATTCATCGAAATTGAGTTACATTCATCGAATACATCGAAAATAAGTTAAATTCACTTAATTCATCGAAATTAAGTTACATTCATCGAATACATCGAAAATAACTTGAAATCACTTAATTCATCGAAATTAAGTTACATTCATTGAATACATCGAAAATAAGTTCAATTCACTTAATTCATCGAAATTAAGTTTCATACATCGAATACATCGAAAATAACTTGAAATCACTTAATTCATCGAAATTGAGTTACATTCATCGAATTCATCGAAAATAAGTTAAATTCACTTAATTCATCGAAATTAAGTTACATTCATCGAATACATCGAAAATAAGTTAAATTCACTTAATTCATCGAAATCAAGTTACATTCATCGAATTCATCGAAAATAACTTGAAATCACTTAATTCTTCGAAATTGAGTTTCATACATCGAATACATCGAAAATAACTTAAATTCACTTAATTCATCGAAATCAAGTTAACATTCATCGAATTCATCGAAAATAACTTAAATTCACTTAATTCATCGAAATCAAGTTACATTCATCGAATACATCGAAAATAAGTTGAATTCACTTAATTCATCGAAATTGAGTTTCATACATCGAATACATCGAAAATAACTTAAATTCACTTAATTCATCGAAATCAAGTTACATTCATCGAATACATCGAAAATAAGTTAAATTCACTTAATTCATCGAAATCAAGTAACATTCATTGAATTCATCGAAAATAACTTGAAATCACTTAATTCATCGAAATTAAGTTACATTCATCGAATACATCGAAAATAAGTTCAATTCACTTATTTCATCGAAATTGAGTTACATTCATCGAATACATCGAAAATAAGTTAAATTCACTTAATTCATCGAAATTAAGTTACATTCATCGAATACATCGAAAATAACTTGAAATCACTTAATTCATCGAAATTAAGTTACATTCATCGAATACATCGAAAATAAGTTCAAATCACTTAATTCATCGAAATTGAGTTTCATACATCGAATACATCGAAAATAACTTGAAATCACTTAATTCATCGAAATTGAGTTACATTCATCGAATACATCGAAAGTAAGTTAAATTCACTTAATTCATCGAAATTAAGTTACATTCATCGAATACATCGAAAATAACTTAAATTCACTTAATTCATCGAAATCAAGTTACATTCATCGAATTCATCGAAAATAACTTGAAATCACTTAATTCATCGAAATTGAGTTTCATACATCGAATACATCGAAAATAACTTAAATTCACTTAATTCATCGAAATCAAGTTACATTCATCGAATTCATCGAAAATAACTTGAAATCACTTAAATCATCGAAATTAAGTTACATTCATCGAATACATCGAAAATAAGTTCAATTCACTTAATTCATCGAAATTGAGTTTCATACATCGAATACATCGAAAATAACTTAAATTCACTTAATACATCGAAATCAAGTTACATTCATCGAATACATCGAAAATAAGTTAAATTCACTTAATTCATCGAAATTGAGTTTCATACATCGAATACATCGAAAATAACTTAAATTCACTTAATTCATCGAAATTAAGTTACATTCATCGAATACATCGAAAATAAGTTAAATTCACTTAATTCATCGAAATTGAGTTTCATACATCGAATACATCGAAAATAACTTGAAATCACTTAATTCATCGAAATTGAGTTTCATACATCGAATACATCGAAAATAACTTAAATTCACTTAATTCATCGACATCAAGTTACATTCATCGAATACATCGAAAATAAGTTAAATTCACTTAATTCAGCGAAATTGAGTTTCATACATCGAATACATCGAAAATAACTTAAATTCACTTAATTCATCGAAATTAAGTTACATTCATCGAATACATCGAAAATAACTTAAATTCACTTAATTCAGCGAAATTAAGTTACATTCATCGAATACATCGAAAATAAGTTAAATTCACTTAATTCATCGAAATTAAGTTACATTCATCGAATACATCGAAAATAAGTTAAATTCACTTAATTCATCGAAATTGAGTTTCATACATCGAATACATCGAAAATAAGTTAAATTCACTTAATTCATCGAAATTAAGTTACATTCATCGAATACATCGAAAATAAGTTAAATTCACTTAATTCATCGAAATTGAGTTTCATACATCGAATTCATCGAAAATAACTTGAAATCACTTAATTCATCGAAATCAAGTTACATTCATCGAATACATCGAAAATAAGTTCAATTCACTTAATTCATCGAAATTGAGTTACATTCATCGAATACATCGAAAATAACTTAAATTCACTTAATTCATCGAAATTGAGTTACATTCATCGAATACATCGAAAATAAGTTCAATTCACTTAATTCATCGAAATTGAGTTACATTCATCGAATACATCGAAAATAACTTAAATTCACTTAATTCATCGAAATTGAGTTACATTCATCGAATACATCGAAAATAACTTAAATTCACTTAATTCATCGAAATTAAGTTACATTCATCGAATACACGAAAATAACTTGAAATCACTTAATTCATCGAAATTAAGTTACATTCATCGAATACATCGAAAATAAGTTCAATTCACTTAATTCATCGAAATTGAGTTACATTCATCGAATACATCGAAAATAAGTTAAATTCACTTAATTCATCGAAATTGAGTTTCATACATCGAATACATCGAAAATAAGTTAAATTCACTTAATTCATCGAAATTGAGTTTCATACATCGAATACATCGAAAATAACTTGAAATCACTTAATTCATCGAAATCAAGTTACATTCATCGAATACATCGAAAATAAGTTCAATTCACTTAATTCATCGAAATTGAGTTTCATACATCGAATACATCGAAAATAACTTAAATTCACTTAATTCATCGAAATCAAGTTACATTCATCGAATTCATCGAAAATAACTTGAAATCACTTAATTCATCGAAATTAAGTTATATTCATCGAATACATCGAAAATAAGTTAAATTCACTTAATTCATCGAAATTAAGTTACATTCATCGAATACATCGAAAATAAGTTAAATTCACTTAATTCATCGAAATTAAGTTACATTCATCGAATACATCGAAAATAAGTTAAATTCACTTAATTCATCGAAATTGAGTTACATTCATCGAATACATCGAAAATAAGTTAAATTCACTTAATTCATCGAAATTGAGTTTCATACATCGAATACATCGAAAATAACTCAAATCCACTTAATTCATCGAAATCAAGTTACATTCATCGAATTCATCGAAAATAACTTGAAATCACTTAATTCATCGAAATTAAGTTACATTCATCGAATACATCGAAAATAAGTTAAATTCACTTAATTCATCGAAATTGAGTTTCATACATCGAATACATCGAAAATAACTTAAATTCACTTAATTCATCGAAATCAAGTTACATTCATCGAATTCATCGAAAATAACTTGAAATCACTTAATTCATCGAAATCAAGTTACATTCATCGAATTCATCGAAAATAAGTTAAATTCACTTAATTCATCGAAATTGAGTTTCATACATCGAATACATCGAAAATAACTTAAATTCACTTAATTCATCGAAATCAAGTTACATTCATCGAATTCATCGAAAATAACTTGAAATCACTTAATTCATCGAAATTAAGTTACATTCATCGAATACATCGAAAATAAGTTAAATTCACTTAATTCATCGAAATTGAGTTTCATACATCGAATACATCGAAAATAACTTGAAATCACTTAATTCATCGAAATTAAGTTACATTCATCGAATACATCGAAAATAAGTTAAATTCACTTAATTCATCGAAATTAAGTTACATTCATCGAATACATCGAAAATAAGTTCAATTCACTTAATTCATCGAAATTGAGTGTCATACATCGAATACATCGAAAATAACTTAAATTCACTTAATTCATCGAAATCAAGTTACATTCATCGAATACATCGAAAATAAGTTAAATTCACTTAATTCATCGAAATTGAGTTTCATACATCGAATACATCGAAAATAACTTAAATTCACTTAATTCATCGAAATTAAGTTACATTCATCGAATACATCGAAAATAACTTGAAATCACTTAATTCATCGAAATTAAGTTACATTCATCGAATACATCGAAAATAACTTAAATTCACTTAATTCATCGAAATCAAGTTACATTCATCGAATTCATCGAAAATAACTTGAAATCACTTAATTCATCGAAATTAAGTTACATTCCTCGAATACATCGAAAATAAGTTAAATTCACTTAATTCATCGAAATTGAGTTTCATACATCGAATACATCGAAAATAACTTAAATTCACTTAATTCATCGAAATTGAGTTACATTCATCGAATTCATCGAAAATAACTTGAAATCACTTAATTCATCGAAATTAAGTTATATTCATCGAATACATCGAAAATAAGTTAAATTCACTTAATTCATCGAAATTAAGTTACATTCATCGAATACATCGAAAATAAGTTAAATTCACTTAATTCATCGAAATTAAGTTACATTCATCGAATACATCGAAAATAAGTTAAATTCACTTAATTCATCGAAATTGAGTTACATTCATCGAATACATCGAAAATAAGTTAAATTCACTTAATTCATCGAAATTGAGTTTCATACATCGAATACATCGAAAATAACTTAAATCCACTTAATTCATCGAAATCAAGTTACATTCATCGAATTCATCGAAAATAACTTGAAATCACTTAATTCATCGAAATTAAGTTACATTCATCGAATACATCGAAAATAAGTTAAATTCACTTAATTCATCGAAATTGAGTTTCATACATCGAATACATCGAAAATAACTTAAATTCACTTAATTCATCGAAATCAAGTTACATTCATCGAATTCATCGAAAATAACTTGAAATCACTTAATTCATCGAAATCAAGTTACATTCATCGAATTCATCGAAAATAAGTTAAATTCACTTAATTCATCGAAATTGAGTTTCATACATCGAATACATCGAAAATAAGTTCAATTCACTTAATTCATCGAAATTGAGTTACATTCATCGAATACATCGAAAATGAGTTACATTCATCGAATACATCGAAAATAAGTTAAATTCACTTAATTCATCGAAATTAAGTTACATTCATCGAATACATCGAAAATAACTTAAATTCACTTAATTCATCGAAATCAAGTTACATTCATCGAATTCATCGAAAATAACTTGAAATCACTTAATTCATCGAAATTGAGTTTCATACATCAAATACATCGAAAATAACTTGAAATCACTTAATTCATCGAAATTGAGTTACATTCATCGAATACATCGAAAATAAGTTAAATTCACTTAATTCATCGAAATTAAGTTACATTCATCGAATACATCGAAAATAACTTGAAATCACTTAATTCATCGAAATTAAGTTACATTCATTGAATACCTCGAAAATAAGTTCAATTCACTTAATTCATCGAAATTAAGTTTCATACATCGAATACATCGAAAATAACTTGAAATCACTTAATTCATCGAAATTGAGTTACATTCATCGAATTCATCGAAAATAAGTTAAATTCACTTAATTCATCGAAATTAAGTTACATTCATCGAATACATCGAAAATAAGTTAAATTCACTTAATTCATCGAAATCAAGTTACATTCATCGAATTCATCGAAAATAACTTGAAATCACTTAATTCATCGAAATTGAGTTTCATACATCGAATACATCGAAAATAACTTAAATTCACTTAATTCATCGAAATCAAGTTACATTCATCGAATTCATCGAAAATAACTTAAATTCACTTAATTCATCGAAATCAAGTTACATTCATCGAATACATCGAAAATAAGTTGAATTCACTTAATTCATCGAAATTGAGTTTCATACATCGAATACATCGAAAATAACTTAAATTCACTTAATTCATCGAAATTAAGTTACATTCATCGAATACATCGAAAATAAGTTAAATTCACTTAATTCATCGAAATTGAGTTTCATACATCGAATACATCGAAAATAACTTGAAATCACTTAATTCATCGAAATTGAGTATCATACATCGAATACATCGAAAATAACTTAAATTCACTTAATTCATCGAAATCAAGTTACATTCATCGAATACATCGAAAATAAGTTAAATTCACTTAATTCATCGAAATCAAGTAACATTCATTGAATTCATCGAAAATAACTTGAAATCACTTAATTCATCGAAATTAAGTTACATTCATCGAATACATCGAAAATAAGTTCAATTCACTTATTTCATCGAAATTGAGTTACATTCATCGAATACATCGAAAATAAGTTAAATTCACTTAATTCATCGAAATTAAGTTACATTCATCGAATACATCGAAAATAACTTGAAATCACTTAATTCATCGAAATTAAGTTACATTCATCGAATACATCGAAAATAAGTTCAATTCACTTAATTCATCGAAATTGAGTTTCATACATCGAATACATCGAAAATAACTTGAAATCACTTAATTCATCGAAATTGAGTTACATTCATCGAATACATCGAAAATAAGTTAAATTCACTTAATTCATCGAAATTAAGTTACATTCATCGAATACATCGAAAATAACTTGAAATCACTTAATTCATCGAAATTAAGTTACATTCATCGAATACATCGAAAATAAGTTCAAATCACTTAATTCATCGAAATTGAGTTTCATACATCGAATACATCGAAAATAACTTGAAATCACTTAATTCATCGAAATTGAGTTACATTCATCGAATACATCGAAAGTAAGTTAAATTCACTTAATTCATCGAAATTAAGTTACATTCATCGAATACATCGAAAATAACTTAAATTCACTTAATTCATCGAAATCAAGTTACATTCATCGAATTCATCGAAAATAACTTGAAATCACTTAATTCATCGAAATTGAGTTTCATACATCGAATACATCGAAAATAACTTAAATTCACTTAATTCATCGAAATCAAGTTACATTCATCGAATTCATCGAAAATAACTTGAAATCACTTAAATCATCGAAATTAAGTTACATTCATCGAATACATCGAAAATAAGTTCAATTCACTTAATTCATCGAAATTGAGTTTCATACATCGAATACATCGAAAATAACTTAAATTCACTTAATACATCGAAATCAAGTTACATTCATCGAATACATCGAAAATAAGTTAAATTCACTTAATTCATCGAAATTGAGTTTCATACATCGAATACATCGAAAATAACTTAAATTCACTTAATTCATCGAAATTAAGTTACATTCATCGAATACATCGAAAATAAGTTAAATTCACTTAATTCATCGAAATTGAGTTTCATACATCGAATACATCGAAAATAACTTAAATTCACTTAATACATCGAAATCAAGTTACATTCATCGAATACATCGAAAATAAGTTAAATTCACTTAATTCATCGAAATTGAGTTTCATACATCGAATACATCGAAAATAACTTAAATTCACTTAATTCATCGAAATTAAGTTACATTCATCGAATACATCGAAAATAAGTTAAATTCACTTAATTCATCGAAATTGAGTTTCATACATCGAATACATCGAAAATAACTTGAAATCACTTAATTCATCGAAATTGAGTTTCATACATCGAATACATCGAAAATAACTTGAAATCACTTAATTCATCGAAATCAAGTTACATTCATCGAATACATCGAAAATAAGTTCAATTCACTTAATTCATCGAAATTGAGTTACATTCATCGAATACATCGAAAATAACTTAAATTCACTTAATTCATCGAAATTGAGTTACATTCATCGAATACATCGAAAATAAGTTCAATTCACTTAATTCATCGAAATTGAGTTACATTCATCGAATACATCGAAAATAAGTTAAATTCACTTAATTCATCGAAATTGAGTTTCATACATCGAATACATCGAAAATAAGTTAAATTCACTTAATTCATCGAAATTGAGTTTCATACATCGAATACATCGAAAATAACTTGAAATCACTTAATTCATCGAAATCAAGTTACATTCATCGAATACATCGAAAATAAGTTCAATTCACTTAATTCATCGAAATTGAGTTACATTCATCGAATACATCGAAAATAAGTTAAATTCACTTAATTCATCGAAATTGAGTTTCATACATCGAATACATCGAAAATAAGTTAAATTCACTTAATTCATCGAAATTGAGTTTCATACATCGAATACATCGAAAATAACTTGAAATCACTTAATTCATCGAAATCAAGTTACATTCATCGAATACATCGAAAATAAGTTCAATTCACTTAATTCATCGAAATTGAGTTTCATACATCGAATACATCGAAAATAAGTTCAATTCACTTAATTCATCGAAATTAAGTTACATTCATCGAATACATCGAAAATAACTTGAAATCACTTAATTCATCGAAATTAAGTTATATTCATCGAATACATCGAAAATAAGTTCAATTCACTTAATTCATCGAAATTGAGTTACATTCATCGAATACATCGAAAATAAGTTCAATTCACTTAATTCATCGAAATTAAGTTACATTCATCGAATACATCGAAAATAAGTTAAACTCACTTAATTCATCGAAATTGAGTTTCATACATCGAATACATCGAAAATAACTTAAATTCACTTAATTCATCGAAATTGAGTTTCATACATCGAATACATCGAAAATAAGTTAAATTCACTTAATTCATCGAAATTGAGTTTCATACATCGAATACATCGAAAATAACTTATATTCACTTAATTCATCGAAATTAAGTTACATTCATCGAATACATCGAAAATAACTTGAAATCACTTAATTCATCGAAATTAAGTTATATTCATCGAATACATCGAAAATAAGTTAAATTCACTTAATTCATCGAAATTGAGTTACATACATCGAATACATCGAAAATAACTTATATTCACTTAATTCATCGAAATTAAGTTACATTCATCGAATACATCGAAAATAAGTTCAATTCACTTAATTCATCGAAATTAAGTTACATTCATCGAATACATCGAAAATAAGTTAAATTCACTTAATTCATCGAAATTGAGTTTCATACATCGAATACATCGAAAATAAGTTAAATTCACTTAATTCATCGAAATTGAGTTTCATACATCGAATACATCGAAAATAACTTGAAATCACTTAATTCATCGAAATTAAGTTATATTCATCGAATACATCGAAAATAAGTTAAATTCACTTAATTCATCGAAATTGAGTTACATACATCGAATACATCGAAAATAACTTATATTCACTTAATTCATCGAAATTAAGTTACATTCATCGAATACATCGAAAATAAGTTCAATTCACTTAATTCATCGAAATTAAGTTACATTCATCGAATACATCGAAAATAAGTTAAATTCACTTAATTCATCGAAATTGAGTTTCATACATCGAATACATAGAAAATAAGTTAAATTCACTTAATTCATCGAAATTGAGTTTCATACATCGAATACATCGAAAATAAGTTCAATTCACTTAATTCATCGAAATTGAGTTACATTCATCGAATACATCGAAAATGAGTTACATTCATCGAATACATCGAAAATAAGTTAAATTCACTTAATTCATCGAAATTAAGTTACATTCATCGAATACATCGAAAATAACTTAAATTCACTTAATTCATCGAAATCAAGTTACATTCATCGAATTCATCGAAAATAACTTGAAATCACTTAATTCATCGAAATTGAGTTTCATACATCAAATACATCGAAAATAACTTGAAATCACTTAATTCATCGAAATTGAGTTACATTCATCGAATACATCGAAAATAAGTTAAATTCACTTAATTCATCGAAATTAAGTTACATTCATCGAATACATCGAAAATAACTTGAAATCACTTAATTCATCGAAATTAAGTTACATTCATTGAATACATCGAAAATAAGTTCAATTCACTTAATTCATCGAAATTAAGTTTCATACATCGAATACATCGAAAATAACTTGAAATCACTTAATTCATCGAAATTGAGTTACATTCATCGAATTCATCGAAAATAAGTTAAATTCGCTTAATTCATCGAAATTAAGTTACATTCATCGAATACATCGAAAATAAGTTAAATTCACTTAATTCATCGAAATCAAGTTACATTCATCGAATTCATCGAAAATAACTTGAAATCACTTAATTCATCGAAATTGAGTTTCATACATCGAATACATCGAAAATAACTTAAATTCACTTAATTCATCGAAATCAAGTTACATTCATCGAATTCATCGAAAATAACTTAAATTCACTTAATTCATCGAAATCAAGTTACATTCATCGAATACATCGAAAATAAGTTGAATTCACTTAATTCATCGAAATTGAGTTTCATACATCGAATACATCGAAAATAACTTAAATTCACTTAATTCATCGAAATTAAGTTACATTCATCGAATACATCGAAAATAAGCTAAATTCACTTAATTCATCGAAATTGAGTTTCATACATCGAATACATCGAAAATAACTTGAAATCACTTAATTCATCGAAATTGAGTATCATACATCGAATACATCGAAAATAACTTAAATTCACTTAATTCATCGAAATCAAGTTACATTCATCGAATACATCGAAAATAAGTTAAATTCACTTAATTCATCGAAATCAAGTAACATTCATTGAATTCATCGAAAATAACTTGAAATCACTTAATTCATCGAAATTAAGTTACATTCATCGAATACATCGAAAATAAGTTCAATTCACTTATTTCATCGAAATTGAGTTACATTCATCGAATACATCGAAAATAAGTTAAATTCACTTAATTCATCGAAATTAAGTTACATTCATCGAATACATCGAAAATAACTTGAAATCACTTAATTCATCGAAATTAAGTTACATTCATCGAATACATCGAAAATAAGTTCAATTCACTTAATTCATCGAAATTGAGTTTCATACATCGAATACATCGAAAATAACTTGAAATCACTTAATTCATCGAAATTGAGTTACATTCATCGAATACATCGAAAATAAGTTAAATTCACTTAATTCATCGAAATTAAGTTACATTCATCGAATACATCGAAAATAACTTGAAATCACTTAATTCATCGAAATTAAGTTACATTCATCGAATACATCGAAAATAAGTTCAAATCACTTAATTCATCGAAATTGAGTTTCATACATCGAATACATCGAAAATAACTTGAAATCACTTAATTCATCGAAATTGAGTTACATTCATCGAATACATCGAAAGTAAGTTAAATTCACTTAATTCATCGAAATTAAGTTACATTCATCGAATACATCGAAAATAACTTAAATTCACTTAATTCATCGAAATCAAGTTACATTCATCGAATTCATCGAAAATAACTTGAAATCACTTAATTCATCGAAATTGAGTTTCATACATCGAATACATCGAAAATAACTTAAATTCACTTAATTCATCGAAATCAAGTTACATTCATCGAATTCATCGAAAATAACTTGAAATCACTTAAATCATCGAAATTAAGTTACATTCATCGAATACATCGAAAATAAGTTCAATTCACTTAATTCATCGAAATTGAGTTTCATACATCGAATACATCGAAAATAACTTAAATTCACTTAATACATCGAAATCAAGTTACATTCATCGAATACATCGAAAATAAGTTAAATTCACTTAATTCATCGAAATTGAGTTTCATACATCGAATACATCGAAAATAACTTAAATTCACTTAATTCATCGAAATTAAGTTACATTCATCGAATACATCGAAAATAAGTTAAATTCACTTAATTCATCGAAATTGAGTTTCATACATCGAATACATCGAAAATAACTTGAAATCACTTAATTCATCGAAATTGAGTTTCATACATCGAATACATCGAAAATAACTTAAATTCACTTAATTCATCGACATCAAGTTACATTCATCGAATACATCGAAAATAAGTTAAATTCACTTAATTCAGCGAAATTGAGTTTCATACATCGAATACATCGAAAATAACTTAAATTCACTTAATTCATCGAAATTAAGTTACATTCATCGAATACATCGAAAATAACTTAAATTCACTTAATTCAGCGAAATTAAGTTACATTCATCGAATACATCGAAAATAAGTTAAATTCACTTAATTCATCGAAATTAAGTTACATTCATCGAATACATCGAAAATAAGTTAAATTCACTTAATTCATCGAAATTGAGTTTCATACATCGAATACATCGAAAATAAGTTAAATTCACTTAATTCATCGAAATTAAGTTACATTCATCGAATACATCGAAAATAAGTTAAATTCACTTAATTCATCGAAATTGAGTTTCATACATCGAATTCATCGAAAATAACTTGAAATCACTTAATTCATCGAAATCAAGTTACATTCATCGAATACATCGAAAATAAGTTCAATTCACTTAATTCATCGAAATTGAGTTACATTCATCGAATACATCGAAAATAACTTAAATTCACTTAATTCATCGAAATTGAGTTACATTCATCGAATACATCGAAAATAAGTTCAATTCACTTAATTCATCGAAATTGAGTTACATTCATCGAATACATCGAAAATAACTTAAATTCACTTAATTCATCGAAATTGAGTTACATTCATCGAATACATCGAAAATAACTTAAATTCACTTAATTCATCGAAATTAAGTTACATTCATCGAATACACGAAAATAACTTGAAATCACTTAATTCATCGAAATTAAGTTACATTCATCGAATACATCGAAAATAAGTTCAATTCACTTAATTCATCGAAATTGAGTTACATTCATCGAATACATCGAAAATAAGTTAAATTCACTTAATTCATCGAAATTGAGTTTCATACATCGAATACATCGAAAATAAGTTAAATTCACTTAATTCATCGAAATTGAGTTTCATACATCGAATACATCGAAAATAACTTGAAATCACTTAATTCATCGAAATCAAGTTACATTCATCGAATACATCGAAAATAAGTTCAATTCACTTAATTCATCGAAATTGAGTTTCATACATCGAATACATCGAAAATAAGTTCAATTCACTTAATTCATCGAAATTAAGTTACATTCATCGAATACATCGAAAATAACTTGAAATCACTTAATTCATCGAAATTAAGTTATATTCATCGAATACATCGAAAATAAGTTCAATTCACTTAATTCATCGAAATTGAGTTACATTCATCGAATACATCGAAAATAAGTTCAATTCACTTAATTCATCGAAATTAAGTTACATTCATCGAATACATCGAAAATAAGTTAAACTCACTTAATTCATCGAAATTGAGTTTCATACATCGAATACATCGAAAATAACTTAAATTCACTTAATTCATCGAAATTGAGTTTCATACATCGAATACATCGAAAATAAGTTAAATTCACTTAATTCATCGAAATTGAGTTTCATACATCGAATACATCGAAAATAACTTATATTCACTTAATTCATCGAAATTAAGTTACATTCATCGAATACATCGAAAATAACTTGAAATCACTTAATTCATCGAAATTAAGTTATATTCATCGAATACATCGAAAATAAGTTAAATTCACTTAATTCATCGAAATTGAGTTACATACATCGAATACATCGAAAATAACTTATATTCACTTAATTCATCGAAATTAAGTTACATTCATCGAATACATCGAAAATAAGTTCAATTCACTTAATTCATCGAAATTAAGTTACATTCATCGAATACATCGAAAATAAGTTAAATTCACTTAATTCATCGAAATTGAGTTTCATACATCGAATACATCGAAAATAAGTTAAATTCACTTAATTCATCGAAATTGAGTTTCATACATCGAATACATCGAAAATAACTTGAAATCACTTAATTCATCGAAATTAAGTTACATTCATCGAATACATCGAAAATAAGTTAAATTCACTTAAATCATCGAAATTGAGTTTCATACATCGAATACATCGAAAATAACTTAAATTCACTTAATTCATCGAAATTAAGTTACATTCATCGAATACATCGAAAATAAGTTAAATTCACTTAATTCATCGAAATTGAGTTTCATACATCGAATACATCGAAAATAACTTGAAATCACTTAATTCATCGAAATTAAGTTACATTCATCGAATACATCGAAAATAAGTTAAATTCACTTAATTCATCGAAATTGAGTTTCATACATCGAATACATCGAAAATAGCTTAAATTCACTTAATTCATCGAAATCAAGTTACATTCATCGAATTCATCGAAAATAACTTGAAATCACTTAATTCATCGAAATTAAGTTACATTCATCGAATATATCGAAAATAAGTTCAATTCACTTAATTCATCGAAATTGAGTTTCATACATCGAATACATCGAAAATAACTTAAATTCACTTAATTCATCGAAATCAAATTACATTCATCGAATACATCGAAAATAAGTTCAATTCACTTAATTCATCGAAATTAAGTTACATTCATCGAATACATCGAAAATAAGTTCAATTCACTTAATTCATCGAAATTGAGTTACATTCATCGAATACATCTAAAATAAGTTAAATTCACTTAATTCATCGAAATTGAGTTTCATACATCGAATACATCGAAAATAACTTGAAATCACTTAATTCATCGAAATTAAGTTACATTCATCGAATACATCGAAAATAAGTTAAATTCACTTAATTCATCGAAATTGAGTTTCATACATCGAATACATCGAAAATAACTTATATTCACTTAATTCATCGAAATTAAGTTACATTCATCGAATACATCGAAAATAAGTTAAATTCACTTAATTCATCGAAATTGAGTTTCATACATCGAATACATCGAAAATAAGTTCAATTCACTTAATTCATCGAAATTAAGTTACATTCATCGAATACATCGAAAATAACTTGAATTCACTTAATTCATCGAAATTAAGTTACATTCATCGAATACATCGAAAATAAGTTAAATTCACTTAATTCATCGAAATTAAGTTACATTCATCGAATACATCGAAAATAAGTTAAATTCACTTAATTCATCGAAATTGAGTTTCATACATCGAATACATCGAAAATAAGTTCAATTCACTTAATTCATCGAAATTAAGTTACATTCATCGAATACATCGAAAATAAGTTAAATTCACTTAATTCATCGAAATTGAGTTTCATACATCGAATACATCGAAAATAACTTAAATTCACTTAATTCATCGAAATCAAGTTACATTCATCGAATTCATCGAAAATAACTTGAAATCACTTAATTCATCGAAATTAAGTTACATTCATCGAATACATCGAAAATAAGTTCAATTCACTTAATTCATCGAAATTAAGTTACATTCATCGAATACATCGAAAATAACTTGAAATCACTTAATTCATCGAAATTAAGTTATATTCATCGAATACATCGAAAATAAGTTCAATTCACTTAATTCATTGAAATTAAGTTACATTCATCAAATACATCGAAAATAAGTTAAATTCACTTAATTCATCGAAATTAAGTTACATTCATCGAATTCATCGAAAATAACTTGAAATCACTTAATTCATCGAAATCAAGTTACATTCATCGAATACATCGAAAATAAGTTCAATTCACTTAATTCATCGAAATTGAGTTTCATACATCGAATACATCGAAAATAAGTTCAATTCACTTAATTCATCGAAATTAAGTTACATTCATCGAATACATCGAAAATAACTTGAAATCACTTAATTCATCGAAATTAAGTTATATTCATCGAATACATCGAAAATAAGTTCAATTCACTTAATTCATCGAAATTGAGTTACATTCATCGAATACATCGAAAATAAGTTCAATTCACTTAATTCATCGAAATTAAGTTACATTCATCGAATACATCGAAAATAAGTTAAACTCACTTAATTCATCGAAATTGAGTTTCATACATCGAATACATCGAAAATAACTTAAATTCACTTAATTCATCGAAATTGAGTTTCATACATCGAATACATCGAAAATAAGTTAAATTCACTTAATTCATCGAAATTGAGTTTCATACATCGAATACATCGAAAATAACTTATATTCACTTAATTCATCGAAATTAAGTTACATTCATCGAATACATCGAAAATAACTTGAAATCACTTAATTCATCGAAATTAAGTTATATTCATCGAATACATCGAAAATAAGTTAAATTCACTTAATTCATCGAAATTGAGTTACATACATCGAATACATCGAAAATAACTTATATTCACTTAATTCATCGAAATTAAGTTACATTCATCGAATACATCGAAAATAAGTTCAATTCACTTAATTCATCGAAATTAAGTTACATTCATCGAATACATCGAAAATAAGTTAAATTCACTTAATTCATCGAAATTGAGTTTCATACATCGAATACATCGAAAATAAGTTAAATTCACTTAATTCATCGAAATTGAGTTTCATACATCGAATACATCGAAAATAACTTGAAATCACTTAATTCATCGAAATTAAGTTACATTCATCGAATACATCGAAAATAAGTTAAATTCACTTAATTCATCGAAATTGAGTTTCATACATCGAATACATCGAAAATAACTTAAATTCACTTAATTCATCGAAATTAAGTTACATTCATCGAATACATCGAAAATAAGTTAAATTCACTTAATTCATCGAAATTGAGTTTCATACATCGAATACATCGAAAATAACTTGAAATCACTTAATTCATCGAAATTAAGTTACATTCATCGAATACATCGAAAATAAGTTAAATTCACTTAATTCATCGAAATTGAGTTTCATACATCGAATACATCGAAAATAGCTTAAATTCACTTAATTCATCGAAATCAAGTTACATTCATCGAATTCATCGAAAATAACTTGAAATCACTTAATTCATCGAAATTAAGTTACATTCATCGAATATATCGAAAATAAGTTCAATTCACTTAATTCATCGAAATTGAGTTTCATACATCGGATACATCGAAAATAACTTAAATTCACTTAATTCATCGAAATCAAATTACATTCATCGAATACATCGAAAATAAGTTCAATATACTTAATTCATCGAAATTAAGTTACATTCATCGAATACATCGAAAATAAGTTCAATTCACTTAATTCATCGAAATTGAGTTACATTCATCGAATACATCTAAAATAAGTTAAATTCACTTAATTCATCGAAATTGAGTTTCATACATCGAATACATCGAAAATAACTTGAAATCACTTAATTCATCGAAATTAAGTTACATTCATCGAATACATCGAAAATAAGTTAAATTCACTTAATTCATCGAAATTGAGTTTCATACATCGAATACATCGAAAATAACTTATATTCACTTAATTCATCGAAATTAAGTTACATTCATCGAATACATCGAAAATAAGTTAAATTCACTTAATTCATCGAAATTGAGTTTCATACATCGAATACATCGAAAATAAGTTCAATTCACTTAATTCATCGAAATTAAGTTACATTCATCGAATACATCGAAAATAACTTGAATTCACTTAATTCATCGAAATTAAGTTACATTCATCGAATACATCGAAAATAAGTTAAATTCACTTAATTCATCGAAATTAAGTTACATTCATCGAATACATCGAAAATAAGTTAAATTCACTTAATTCATCGAAATTAAGTTACATTCATCGAATACATCGAAAATAAGTTAAATTCACTTAATTCATCGAAATTGAGTTTCATACATCGAATACATCGAAAATAACTTAAATTCACTTAATTCATCGAAATCAAGTTACATTCATCGAATTCATCGAAAATAACTTGAAATCACTTAATTCATCGAAATTAAGTTACATTCATCGAATACATCGAAAATAAGTTCAATTCACTTAATTCATCGAAATTAAGTTACATTCATCGAATACATCGAAAATAACTTGAAATCACTTAATTCATCGAAATTAAGTTATATTCATCGAATACATCGAAAATAAGTTCAATTCACTTAATTCATTGAAATTAAGTTACATTCATCGAATATTCGAAAATAAGTTCAATTCACTTAATTCATCGAAATTGAGTTACATTCATCGAATACATCGAAAATAAGTTAAATTCACTTAATTCATCGAAATTGAGTTTCATACATCGAATACATCGAAAATAACTTGAAATCACTTAATTCATCGAAATTAAGTTACATTCATCGAATACATCGAAAATAAGTTAAATTCACTTAATTCATCGAAATTGAGTTTCATACATCGAATACATCGAAAATAAGTTCAATTCACTTAATTCATCGAAATTAAGTTACATTCATCGAATACATCGAAAATAAGTTAAATTCACTTAATTCATCGAAAATGAGTTTCATACATCGAATACATCGAAAATAACTTAAATTCACTTAATTCACCGAAATTAAGTTATATTCATCGAATACATCGAAAATAAGTTAAATTCACTTAATTCATCGAAATTAAGTTACATTCATCGAATACATCGAAAATAAGTTAAATTCACTTAATTCATCGAAATTGAGTTTCATACATCGAATACATCGAAAATAACTTAAATTCACTTAATTCATCGAAATTAAGTTACATTCATCGAATACATCGAAAATAAGTTAAATTCACTTAATTCATCGAAATTGAGTTTCATACATCGACTACATCGAAAATAACTTGAAATCACTTAATTCATCGAAATTAAGTTACATTCATCGAATACATCGAAAATAAGTTAAATTCACTTAATTCATCGAAATTGAGTTTCATACATCGAATACATCGAAAATAACTTGAAATCACTTAATTCATCGAAATTAAGTAACATTCATCGAATACATCGAAAATAAGTTCAATTCACTTAATTCATCGAAATTAAGTTACATTCATCGAATACATCGAAAATAAGTTAAATTCACTTAATTCATCGAAAATGAGTTTCATACATCGAATACATCGAAAATAACTTAAATTCACTTAATTCACCGAAATTAAGTTATATTCATCGAATACATCGAAAACAAGTTAAATTCACTTAATTCATCGAAATTAAGTTACATTCATCGAATACATCGAAAATAAGTTAAATTCACTTAATTCATCGAAATTGAGTTTCATACATCGAATACATCGAAAATAACTTAAATTCACTTAATTCATCGAAATTAAGTTACATTCATCGAATACATCGAAAATAAGTTAAATTCACTTAATTCATCGAAATTGAGTTTCATACATCGACTACATCGAAAATAACTTGAAATCACTTAATTCATCGAAATTAAGTTACATTCATCGAATACATCGAAAATAAGTTAAATTCACTTAATTCATCGAAATTGAGTTTCATACATCGAATACATCGAAAATAACTTGAAATCACTTAATTCATCGAAATTAAGTTACATTCATCGAATACATCGAAAATAAGTTAAATTCACTTAATTCATCGAAATTGAGTTTCATACATCGAATACATCGAAAATAGCTTAAATTCACTTAATTCATCGAAATCAAGTTACATTCATCGAATTCATCGAAAATAACTTGAAATCACTTAATTCATCGAAATTAAGTTACATTCATCGAATATATCGAAAATAAGTTCAATTCACTTAATTCATCGAAATTGAGTTTCATACATCGAATACATCGAAAATAACTTAAATTCACTTAATTCATCGAAATCAAATTACATTCATCGAATACATCGAAAATAAGTTTAATTCACTTAATTCATCGAAATTAAGTTACATTCATCGAATACATCGAAAATAAGTTCAATTCACTTAATTCATCGAAATTGAGTTACATTCATCGAATACATCTAAAATAAGTTAAATTCACTTAATTCATCGAAATTGAGTTTCATACATCGAATACATCGAAAATAACTTGAAATCACTTAATTCATCGAAATTAAGTTACATTCATCGAATACATCGAAAATAAGTTAAATTCACTTAATTCATCGAAATTGAGTTTCATACATCGAATACATCGAAAATAACTTATATTCACTTAATTCATCGAAATTAAGTTACATTCATCGAATACATCGAAAATAAGTTAAATTCACTTAATTCATCGAAATTGAGTTTCATACATCGAATACATCGAAAATAAGTTCAATTCACTTAATTCATCGAAATTAAGTTACATTCATCGAATACATCGAAAATAAGTTAAATTCACTTAATTCATCGAAATTAAGTTACATTCATCGAATACATCGAAAATAAGTTCAATTCACTTAATTCATCGAAATTAAGTTACATTCATCGAATACATCGAAAATAAGTTAAATTCACTTAATTCATCGAAATTGAGTTTCATACATCGAATACATCGAAAATAACTTAAATTCACTTAATTCATCGAAATCAAGTTACATTCATCGAATTCATCGAAAATAACTTGAAATCACTTAATTCATCGAAATTAAGTTACATTCATCGAATACATCGAAAATAAGTTCAATTCACTTAATTCATCGAAATTAAGTTACATTCATCGAATACATCGAAAATAACTTGAAATCACTTAATTCATCGAAATTAAGTTATATTCATCGAATACATCGAAAATAAGTTCAATTCACTTAATTCATTGAAATTAAGTTACATTCATCGAATACATCGAAAATAAGTTAAATTCACTTAATTCATCGAAATTAAGTTACATTCATCGAATTCATCGAAAATAACTTGAAATCACTTAATTCATCGAAATCAAGTTACATTCATCGAATACATCGAAAATAAGTTCAATTCACTTAATTCATCGAAATTGAGTTTCATACATCGAATACATCGAAAATAAGTTCAATTCACTTAATTCATCGAAATTAAGTTACATTCATCGAATACATCGAAAATAACTTGAAATCACTTAATTCATCGAAATTAAGTTATATTCATCGAATACATCGAAAATAAGTTCAATTCACTTAATTCATCGAAATTGAGTTACATTCATCGAATACATCGAAAATAAGTTCAATTCACTTAATTCATCGAAATTAAATTACATTCATCGAATACATCGAAAATAAGTTAAACTCACTTAATTCATCGAAATTGAGTTTCATACATCGAATACATCGAAAATAACTTAAATTCACTTAATTCATCGAAATTGAGTTTCATACATCGAATACATCGAAAATAAGTTAAATTCACTTAATTCATCGAAATTGAGTTTCATACATCGAATACATCGAAAATAACTTATATTCACTTAATTCATCGAAATTAAGTTACATTCATCGAATACATCGAAAATAACTTGAAATCACTTAATTCATCGAAATTAAGTTATATTCATCGAATACATCGAAAATAAGTTAAATTCGCTTAATTCATCGAAATTGGGTTACATACATCGAATACATCGAAAATAACTTATATTCACTTAATTCATCGAAATTAAGTTACATTCATCGAATACATCGAAAATAAGTTCAATTCACTTAATTCATCGAAATTAAGTTACATTCATCGAATACATCGAAAATAAGTTAAATTCACTTAATTCATCGAAATTGAGTTTCATACATCGAATACATCGAAAATAAGTTAAATTCACTTAATTCATCGAAATTGAGTTTCATACATCGAATACATCGAAAATAACTTGAAATCACTTAATTCATCGAAATTAAGTTACATTCATCGAATACATCGAAAATAAGTTAAATTCACTTAATTCATCGAAATTGAGTTTCATACATCGAATACATCGAAAATAACTTAAATTCACTTAATTCATCGAAATTAAGTTACATTCATCGAATACATCGAAAATAACTTAAATTCACTTAATTCATCGAAATCAAGTTACATTCATCGAATTCATCGAAAATAACTTGAAATCACTTAATTCATCGAAATTAAGTTACATTCATCGAATACATCGAAAATAAGTTCAATTCACTTAATTCATCGAAATTAAGTTACATTCATCGAATACATCGAAAATAACTTGAAATCACTTAATTCATCGAAATTAAGTTATATTCATCGAATACATCGAAAATAAGTTCAATTCACTTAATTCATTGAAATTAAGTTACATTCATCGAATATTCGAAAATAAGTTCAATTCACTTAATTCATCGAAATTGAGTTACATTCATCGAATACATCGAAAATAAGTTAAATTCACTTAATTCATCGAAATTGAGTTTCATACATCGAATACATCGAAAATAACTTGAAATCACTTAATTCATCGAAATTAAGTTACATTCATCGAATACATCGAAAATAAGTTAAATTCACTTAATTCATCGAAATTGAGTTTCATACATCGAATACATCGAAAATAAGTTCAATTCACTTAATTCATCGAAATTAAGTTACATTCATCGAATACATCGAAAATAAGTTAAATTCACTTAATTCATCGAAAATGAGTTTCATACATCGAATACATCGAAAATAACTTAAATTCACTTAATTCACCGAAATTAAGTTATATTCATCGAATACATCGAAAATAAGTTAAATTCACTTAATTCATCGAAATTAAGTTACATTCATCGAATACATCGAAAATAAGTTAAATTCACTTAATTCATCGAAATTGAGTTTCATACATCGAATACATCGAAAATAACTTAAATTCACTTAATTCATCGAAATTAAGTTACATTCATCGAATACATCGAAAATAAGTTAAATTCACTTAATTCATCGAAATTGAGTTTCATACATCGACTACATCGAAAATAACTTGAAATCACTTAATTCATCGAAATTAAGTTACATTCATCGAATACATCGAAAATAAGTTAAATTCACTTAATTCATCGAAATTGAGTTTCATACATCGAATACATCGAAAATAACTTGAAATCACTTAATTCATCGAAATTAAGTAACATTCATCGAATACATCGAAAATAAGTTCAATTCACTTAATTCATCGAAATTAAGTTACATTCATCGAATACATCGAAAATAAGTTAAATTCACTTAATTCATCGAAAATGAGTTTCATACATCGAATACATCGAAAATAACTTAAATTCACTTAATTCACCGAAATTAAGTTATATTCATCGAATACATCGAAAATAAGTTAAATTCACTTAATTCATCGAAATTAAGTTACATTCATCGAATACATCGAAAATAAGTTCAATTCACTTAATTCATTGAAATTAAGTTACATTCATCGAATATTCGAAAATAAGTTCAATTCACTTAATTCATCGAAATTGAGTTACATTCATCGAATACATCGAAAATAAGTTAAATTCACTTAATTCATCGAAATTGAGTTTCATACATCGAATACATCGAAAATAACTTGAAATCACTTAATTCATCGAAATTAAGTTACATTCATCGAATACATCGAAAATAAGTTAAATTCACTTAATTCATCGAAATTGAGTTTCATACATCGAATACATCGAAAATAAGTTCAATTCACTTAATTCATCGAAATTAAGTTACATTCATCGAATACATCGAAAATAAGTTAAATTCACTTAATTCATCGAAAATGAGTTTCATACATCGAATACATCGAAAATAACTTAAATTCACTTAATTCACCGAAATTAAGTTATATTCATCGAATACATCGAAAATAAGTTAAATTCACTTAATTCATCGAAATTAAGTTACATTCATCGAATACATCGAAAATAAGTTAAATTCACTTAATTCATCGAAATTGAGTTTCATACATCGAATACATCGAAAATAACTTAAATTCACTTAATTCATCGAAATTAAGTTACATTCATCGAATACATCGAAAATAAGTTAAATTCACTTAATTCATCGAAATTGAGTTTCATACATCGAATACATCGAAAATAACTTGAAATCACTTAATTCATCGAAATTAAGTTACATTCATCGAATACATCGAAAATAAGTTAAATTCACTTAATTCATCGAAATTGAGTTTCATACATCGAATACATCGAAAATAAGTTCAATTCACTTAATTCATCGAAATTAAGTTACATTCATCGAATACATCGAAAATAAGTTAAATTCACTTAATTCATCGAAAATGAGTTTCATACATCGAATACATCGAAAATAACTTAAATTCACTTAATTCACCGAAATTAAGTTATATTCATCGAATACATCGAAAATAAGTTAAATTCACTTAATTCATCGAAATTAAGTTACATTCATCGAATACATCGAAAATAAGTTAAATTCACTTAATTCATCGAAATTGAGTTTCATACATCGAATACATCGAAAATAACTTAAATTCACTTAATTCATCGAAATTAAGTTACATTCATCGAATACATCGAAAATAAGTTAAATTCACTTAATTCATCGAAATTGAGTTTCATACATCGACTACATCGAAAATAACTTGAAATCACTTAATTCATCGAAATTAAGTTACATTCATCGAATACATCGAAAATAAGTTAAATTCACTTAATTCATCGAAATTGAGTTTCATACATCGAATACATCGAAAATAACTTGAAATCACTTAATTCATCGAAATTAAGTAACATTCATCGAATACATCGAAAATAAGTTCAATTCACTTAATTCATCGAAATTAAGTTACATTCATCGAATACATCGAAAATAAGTTAAATTCACTTAATTCATCGAAAATGAGTTTCATACATCGAATACATCGAAAATAACTTAAATTCACTTAATTCACCGAAATTAAGTTATATTCATCGAAAATAAGTTAAATTCACTTAATTCATCGAAATTAAGTTACATTCATCGAATACATCGAAAATAAGTTAAATTCACTTAATTCATCGAAATTGAGTTTCATACATCGAATACATCGAAAATAACTTAAATTCACTTAATTCATCGAAATTAAGTTACATTCATCGAATACATCGAAAATAAGTTAAATTCACTTAATTCATCGAAATTGAGTTTCATACATCGACTACATCGAAAATAACTTGAAATCACTTAATTCATCGAAATTAAGTTACATTCATCGAATACATCGAAAATAAGTTAAATTCACTTAATTCATCGAAATTGAGTTTCATACATCGAATACATCGAAAATAACTTGAAATCACTTAATTCATCGAAATTAAGTAACATTCATCGAATACATCGAAAATAAGATCAATTCACTTAATTCATCGAAATTAAGTTACATTCATCGAATACATCGAAAATAAGTTAAATTCACTTAATTCATCGAAATTGAGTTTCATACATCGAATACATCGAAAATAACTTAAATTCACTTAATTCACCGAAATTAAGTTATATTCATCGAATACATCGAAAATAAGTTAAATTCACTTAATTCATCGAAATTAAGTTACATTCATCGAATACATCGAAAATAAGTTAAGTTCACTTAATTCATCGAAATTAAGTTACATTCATCGAATACATCGAAAATAACTTAAATTTACTTAATTCACCGAAATTAAGTTATATTCATCGAATACATCGAAAATAAGTTCAATTCACTTAATTCATCGAAATTGAGTTTCATACATCGAATACATCAAAAATAACTTAAATTCACTTAATTCATCGAAATTAAGTTACATTCATCGAATACATCGAAAATAACTTGAAATCACTTAATTCATCGAAATTGAGTTACATTCATCGAATACATCGAAAATAAGTTCAATTCACTTAATTCATCGAAATTAAGTTACATTCATCGAATACATCGAAAATAAGTGAAATTCACTTAATTCATCGAAATTGAGTTTCATACATCGACTACATCGAAAATAACTTGAAATCACTTAATTCATCGAAATTAAGTTACATTCATCGAATACATCGAAAATAAGTTAAATTCACTTAATTCATCGAAATTAAGTTACATTCATCGAATACATCGAAAATAAGTTAAGTTCACTTAATTCATCGAAATTAAGTTACATTCATCGAATACATCGAAAATAACTTAAATTTACATAATTCACCGAAATTAAGTTATATTCATCGAATACATCGAAAATAAGTTCAATTCACTTAATTCATCGAAATTGAGTTTCATACATCGAATACATCAAAAATAACTTAAATTCACTTAATTCATCGAAATTAAGTTACATTCATCGAATACATCGAAAATAACTTGAAATCACTTAATTCATCGAAATTGAGTTACATTCATCGAATACATCGAAAATAAGTTAAATTCACTTAATTCATCGAAATTGAGTTTCATACATCGAATACATCGAAAATAACTTAAATTCACTTAATTCATCGAAATTAAGTTACATTCATCGAATACATCGAAAATAGCTTGAAATCACTTAATTCATCGAAATTAAGTTACATTCATCGAATACATCGAAAATAATTTAAATTCACTTAATTCATCGAAATTGAGTTTCATACATCGTATACATCGAAAATAACTTAAATTCACTTAATTCATCGAAATTAAGTTACATTCATCGAATACATCGAAAATAGCTTGAAATCACTTAATTCATCGAAATTAAGTTACATTCATCGAATACATCGAAAATAAGTTCAATTCACTTAATTCATTGAAATTAAGTTACATTCATCGAATATTCGAAAATAAGTTCAATTCACTTAATTCATCGAAATTGAGTTACATTCATCGAATACATCGAAAATAAGTTAAATTCACTTAATTCATCGAAATTGAGTTTCATACATCGAATACATCGAAAATAACTTGAAATCACTTAATTCATCGAAATTAAGTTACATTCATCGAATACATCGAAAATAAGTTAAATTCACTTAATTCATCGAAATTGAGTTTCATACATCGAATACATCGAAAATAAGTTCAATTCACTTAATTCATCGAAATTAAGTTACATTCATCGAATACATCGAAAATAAGTTCAATTCACTTAATTCATCGAAAATGAGTTTCATACATCGAATACATCGAAAATAACTTAAATTCACTTAATTCACCGAAATTAAGTTATATTCATCGAATACATCGAAAATAAGTTAAATTCACTTAATTCATCGAAATTAAGTTACATTCATCGAATACATCGAAAATAAGTTAAATTCACTTAATTCATCGAAATTGAGTTTCATACATCGAATACATCGAAAATAACTTAAATTCACTTAATTCATCGAAATTAAGTTACATTCATCGAATACATCGAAAATAAGTTAAATTCACTTAATTCATCGAAATTGAGTTTCATACATCGACTACATCGAAAATAACTTGAAATCACTTAATTCATCGAAATTAAGTTACATTCATCGAATACATCGAAAATAAGTTAAATTCACTTAATTCATCGAAATTAAGTTACATTCATCGAATACATCGAAAATAAGTTAAGTTCACTTAATTCATCGAAATTAAGTTACATTCATCGAATACATCGAAAATAACTTAAATTTACTTAATTCACCGAAATTAAGTTATATTCATCGAATACATCGAAAATAAGTTCAATTCACTTAATTCATCGAAATTGAGTTTCATACATCGACTACATCGAAAATAACTTGAAATCACTTAATTCATCGAAATTAAGTTACATTCATCGAATACATCGAAAATAAGTTAAATTCACTTAATTCATCGAAATTGAGTTTCATACATCGAATACATCGAAAATAACTTGAAATCACTTAATTCATCGAAATTAAGTAACATTCATCGAATACATCGAAAATAAGTTCAATTCACTTAATTCATCGAAATTAAGTTACATTCATCGAATACATCGAAAATAAGTTAAATTCACTTAATTCATCGAAAATGAGTTTCATACATCGAATACATCGAAAATAACTTAAATTCACTTAATTCACCGAAATTAAGTTATATTCATCGAAAATAAGTTAAATTCACTTAATTCATCGAAATTAAGTTACATTCATCGAATACATCGAAAATAAGTTAAATTCACTTAATTCATCGAAATTGAGTTTCATACATCGAATACATCGAAAATAACTTAAATTCACTTAATTCATCGAAATTAAGTTACATTCATCGAATACATCGAAAATAAGTTAAATTCACTTAATTCATCGAAATTGAGTTTCATACATCGACTACATCGAAAATAACTTGAAATCACTTAATTCATCGAAATTAAGTTACATTCATCGAATACATCGAAAATAAGTTAAATTCACTTAATTCATCGAAATTGAGTTTCATACATCGAATACATCGAAAATAACTTGAAATCACTTAATTCATCGAAATTAAGTAACATTCATCGAATACATCGAAAATAAGTTCAATTCACTTAATTCATCGAAATTAAGTTACATTCATCGAATACATCGAAAATAAGTTAAATTCACTTAATTCATCGAAATTGAGTTTCATACATCGAATACATCGAAAATAACTTAAATTCACTTAATTCATCGAAATTAAGTTACATTCATCGAATACATCGAAAATAAGTTAAATTCACTTAATTCATCGAAATTGAGTTTCATACATCGACTACATCGAAAATAACTTGAAATCACTTAATTCATCGAAATTAAGTTACATTCATCGAATACATCGAAAATAAGTTAAATTCACTTAATTCATCGAAATTGAGTTTCATACATCGAATACATCGAAAATAACTTGAAATCACTTAATTCATCGAAATTAAGTAACATTCATCGAATACATCGAAAATAAGTTCAATTCACTTAATTCATCGAAATTAAGTTACATTCATCGAATACATCGAAAATAAGTTAAATTCACTTAATTCATCGAAATTGAGTTTCATACATCGAATACATCGAAAATAACTTAAATTCACTTAATTCACCGAAATTAAGTTATATTCATCGAATACATCGAAAATAAGTTTAATTCACTTAATTCATCGAAATTAAGTTACATTCATCGAATACATCGAAAATAAGTTAAGTTCACTTAATTCATCGAAATTAAGTTACATTCATCGAATACATCGAAAATAACTTAAATTTACTTAATTCACCGAAATTAAGTTATATTCATCGAATACATCGAAAATAAGTTCAATTCACTTAATTCATCGAAATTGAGTTTCATACATCGAATACATCAAAAATAACTTAAATTCACTTAATTCATCGAAATTAAGTTACATTCATCGAATACATCGAAAATAACTTGAAATCACTTAATTCATCGAAATTGAGTTACATTCATCGAATACATCGAAAATAAGTTAAATTCACTTAATTCATCGAAATTGAGTTTCATACATCGAATACATCGAAAATAACTTAAATTCACTTAAATCATCGAAATTAAGTTACATTCATCGAATACATCGAAAATAGCTTGAAATCACTTAATTCATCGAAATTAAGTTACATTCATCGAATACATCGAAAATAATTTAAATTCACTTAATTCATCGAAATTGAGTTTCATACATCGTATACATCGAAAATAACTTAAATTCACTTAATTCATCGAAATTAAGTTACATTCATCGAATACATCGAAAATAACTTGAAATCACTTAATTCATCGAAATTGAGTTACATTCATCGAATACATCGAAAATAAGTTAAATTCACTTAATTCATCGAAATTGAGTTTCATACATCGAATACATCGAAAATAACTTAAATTCACTTAATTCACCGAAATTAAGTTACATTCATCGAATACATCGAAAATAACTTGCATTCACTTAATTCATCGAAATTGAGTTACATTCATCGAATACATCGAAAATAAGTTAAATTCACTTAATTCATCGAAATTGAGTTTCATACATCGAAAATAACTTAAATTCACTTAATTCATCGAAATCAAGTTACATTCATCGAATTCATCGAAAATAACTTGAAATCACTTAATTCATCGAAATTAAGTTACATTCATCGAATACATCGAAAATAAGTTAAATTCACTTAATTCATCGAAATTGAGTTTCATACATCGAATACATCGAAAATAACTTAAATTCACTTAATTCATCGAAATTAAGTTACATTCATCGAATACATCGAAAATAACTTGAAATCACTTAATTCATCGAAATTGAGTTACATTCATCGAATACATCGAAAATAAGTTAAATTCACTTAATTCATCGAAATTGAGTTTCATACATCGAATACATCGAAAATAACTTAAATTCACTTAATTCACCGAAATTAAGTTATATTCATCGAATACATCGAAAATAAGTTAAATTCACTTAATTCATCGAAATTGAGTTTCATACATCGAATACATCGAAAATAACTTAAATTCACTTAATTCATCGAAATCAAGGTTCATTCATCGAATTCTTCGAAAATAACTTGAAATCACTTAATTCATCGAAATTAAGTTACATTCATCGAATACATCGAAAATAAGTTCAATTCACTTAATTCATCGAAATTGAGTTACATTCATCGAATACATCGAAAATAACTTAAATTCACTTAATTCATCGAAATTAAGTTACATTCATCGAATACATCGAAAATAAGTTAAATTCACTTAATTCATCGAAATTAAGTTACATTCATCGAATACATCGAAAATAAGTTAAATTCACTTAATTCATCGAAATTGAGTTTCATACATCGAATATATCGAAAATAACTTGAAATCACTTAATTCATCGAAATTAAGTTACATTCATCGAATACATCGAAAATAACTTAAATTCACTTAATTCATCGAAATTGAGTTTCATACATCGAATACATCGGAAATAACTTAAATTCACCTAATTCATCGAAATCAAGTTACATTCATCGAATTCATCGAAAATAACTTGAAATCACTTAATTCATCGAAATTAAGTTACATTCATCGAATACATCGAAAATAAGTTCAATTCACTTAATTCATCGAAATTAAGTTGCCTTCATCGAATACATCGAAAATAAGTTAAATTCACTTAATTCATCGAAATTGAGTTTCATACATCGAATACATCGAAAATAACTTAAATTCACTTAATTCATCGAAATTAAGTTACATTCATCGAATACATCGAAAATAACTTGAAATCACTTAATTCATCGAAATTAAGTTACATTCATCGAATACATCGAAAATAAGTTAAATTCACTTAATTCATCGAAACTGAGTTTCATACATCGAATACATCGAAAATAACTTAAATTCACTTAATTCATCGAAATTAAGTTACATTCATCGAATACATCGAAAATAACTTGAAATCACTTAATTCATCGAAATTGAGTTTCATACATCGAATACATCGAAAATAACTTAAATTCACTTAATTCATCGAAATTAAGTTACATTCATCGAATACATCGAAAATAACTTGAAATCACTTAATTCATCGAAATTGAGTTACATTCATCGAATACATCGAAAATAAGTTAAATTCACTTAATTCATCGAAATTGAGTTTCATACATCGAATACATCGAAAATAACTTAAATTCACTTAATTCACCGAAATTAAGTTATATTCATCGAATACATCGAAAATAAGTTAAATTCACTTAATTCATCGAAATTGAGTTTCATACATCGAATACATCGAAAATAACTTAAATTCACTTAATTCATCGAAATCAAGTTACATTCATCGAATTCATCGAAAATAACTTGAAATCACTTAATTCATCGAAATTAAGTTACATTCATCGAATACATCGAAAATAAGTTAAATTCACTTAATTCATCGAAATTGAGTTTCATACATCGAATACATCGAAAATAACTTAAATTCACTTAATTCATCGAAATTAAGTTACATTCATCGAATACATCGAAAATAACTTGAAATCACTTAATTCATCGAAATTGAGTCACATTCATCGAATACATCGAAAATAAGTTCAATTCACTTAATTCATCGAAATTGAGTTTCATACATCGAATACATCGAAAATAACTTAAATTCACTTAATTCATCGAAATTGAGTTTCATACATCGAATACATCGAAAATAACTTAAATTCACTTAATTCATCGAAATTAAGTTACATTCATCGAATACATCGAAAATAACTTGAAATCACTTAATTCATCGAAATTAAGTTACATTCATCGAATACATCGAAAATAAGTTAAATTCACTTAATTCATCGAAATTGAGTTTCATACATCGAATACATCGAAAATAACTTAAATTCACTTAATTCATCGAAATTAAGTTACATTCATCGAATACATCGAAAATAACTTGAAATCACTTAATTCATCGAAATTGAGTTACATTCATCGAATACATCGAAAATAAGTTAAATTCACTTAATTCATCGAAATTGAGTTTCATACATCGAATACATTGAAAATAACTTAAATTCACTTAATTCACCGAAATTAAGTTATATTCATCGAATACATCGAAAATAAGTTAAATTCACTTAATTCATCGAAATTGAGTTTCATACATCGAATACATCGAAAATAACTTAAATTCACTTAATTCATCGAAATCAAGTTACATTCATCGAATTCATCGAAAATAACTTGAAATCACTTAATTCATCGAAATTAAGTTACATTCATCGAATACATCGAAAATAAGTTAAATTCACTTAATTCATCGAAATTGAGTTTCATACATCGAATACATCGAAAATAACTTAAATTCACTTAATTCATCGAAATTAAGTTACATTCATCGAATACATCGAAAATAACTTGAAATCACTTAATTCATCGAAATTGAGTTACATTCATCGAATACATCGAAAATAAGTTCAATTCACTTAATTCATCGAAATTGAGTTTCATACATCGAATACATCGAAAATAACTTAAATTCACTTAATTCATCGAAATTGAGTTTCATACATCGAATACATCGAAAATAACTTAAATTCACTTAATTCATCGAAATTAAGTTACATTCATCGAATACATCGAAAATAACTTGAAATCATCGAAATTAAGTTACATTCATCGAATACATCGAAAATAAGTTAAATTCACTTAATTCATCGAAATTGAGTTTCATACATCGAATACATCGCAAATAACTTAAATTCACTTAATTCATCGAAATTAAGTTACATTCATCGAATTCATCGAAAATAACTTGAAATCACTTAATTCATCGAAATTAAGTTACATTCATCGAATACATCGAAAATAAGTTCAATTCACTTAATTCATCGAAATTGAGTTACATTCATCGAATACATCGAAAATAACTTAAATTCACGTAATTCATCGAAATTAAGTTACATTCATCGAATACATCGAAAATAAGTTAAATTCACTTAATTCATCGAAATTAAGTTACATTCATCGAATACATCGAAAATAAGTTAAATTCACTTAATTCATCGAAATTGAGTTTCATACATCGAATACATCGGAGATAACTTAAATTCACTTAATTCATCGAAATCAAGTTACATTCATCGAATTCATCGAAAATAACTTGAAATCACTTAATTCATCGAAATTAAGTTACATTCATCGAATACATCGAAAATAAGTTCAATTCACTTAATTCATCGAAATTAAGTTACATTCATCGAATACATCGAAAATAAGTTAAATTCACTTAATTCATCGAAATTGAGTTTCATACATCGAATACATCGCAAATAACTTAAATTCACTTAATTCATCGAAATTAAGTTACATTCATCGAATACATCGAAAATAACTTGAAATCTCTTAATTCATCGAAATTAAGTTACATTCATCGAATACATCGAAAATAACTTAAATTCACTTAATTCATCGAAATCAAGTTACATTCATCGAATTCATCGAAAATAACTTGAAATCACTTAATTCATCGAAATTAAGTTGCATTCATCGAATACATCGAAAATAAGTTCAATTCACTTAATTCATCGAAATTGAGTTACATTCATCGAATACATCGAAAATAACTTAAATTCACTTAATTCATCGAAATTAAGTTACATTCATCGAATACATCGAAAATAAGTTAAATTCACTTAATTCATCGAAATTAAGTTACGTTCATCGAATACATCGAAAATAAGATAAATTCACTTAATTCATCGAAATTGAGTTTCATACATCGAATACATCGAAAATAACTTGAAATCACTTAATTCATCGAAATTAAGTTACATTCATCGAATACATCGAAAATAAGTTAAATTCATCGAAATTAAGTTACATTCATAGAATACATCGAAAATAACTTAAATTCACTTAATTCATCGAAATTGAGTTTCATACATCGAATACATCGAAAATAACTTGAAATCACTTAATTCATCGAAATTAAGTTACATTCATCGAATACATCGAAAATAAGTTAAATTCACTTAATTCATCGAAATTGAGTTACATTCATCGAATACATCGAAAATAAGTTAAATTCACTTAATTCATCGAAATTGAGTTTCATACATCGAATACATCGGAAATAACTTAAATTCACTTAATTCATCGAAATCAAGTTACATTCATCGAATTCATCGAAAATAACTTGAAATCACTTAATTCATCGAAATTAAGTTACATTCATCGAATACATCGAAAATAAGTTCAATTTACTTAATTCATCGAAATTAAGTTACATTCATCGAATACATCGAAAATAACTTGAAATCACTTAATTCATCGAAATTAAGTTACATTCATCAAATACATCGAAAATAAGTTAAATTCACTTAATTCATCGAAATTGAGTTTCATACATCGAATACATCGAAAATAACTTAAATTCACTTAATTCATCGAAATTAAGTTACATTCATCGAATACATCGAAAATAACTTGAAATCACTTAATTCATCGAAATTAAGTTACATTCATCGAATACATCGAAAATAAGTTAAATTCACTTAATTCATCGAAATTGAGTTTCATACATCGAATACATCGAAAATAACTTAAATTCACTTAATTCATCGAAATTAAGTTACATTCATCGAATACATCGAAAATAAGTTAAATTCACTTAATTCATCGAAATTGAGTTTCATACATCGAATACATCGAAAATAACTTAAATTCACTTAATTCATCGAAATTAAGTTACATTCATCGAATACATCGAAAATAACTTAAATTCACTTAATTCACCGAAATTAAGTTACATTCATCGAATACATCGAAAATAAGTTAAATTCACTTAATTCATCGAAATTAAGTTACATTCATCGAATACATCGAAAATAAGTTAAATTCACTTAATTCATCGAAATTGAGTTTCATACATCGAATACATCGAAAATAAGTTAAATTCACTTAATTCATCGAAATTAAGTTACATTCATCGAATACATCGAAAATAAGTTAAATTCACTTAATTCATCGAAATTGAGTTTCATACATCGAATACATCGAAAATAACTTGAAATCACTTAATTCATCGAAATTAAGTTACATTCATCGAATACATCGAAAATAAGTTAAATTCACTTAATTCATCGAAATTGAGTTACATTCATCGAATACATCGAAAATAACTTAAATTCACTTAATTCATCGAAATTGATTTTCATTCATCGAATACATCGAAAATAAGTTCAATTCACTTAATTCATCGAAATTGTGTTTCATACATCGAATACATCGAAAATAACTTGAAATCACTTAATTCATCGAAATTGAGTTACATTCATCGAATTCATCGAAAATAACTTGAAATCACTTAATTCATCGAAATTAAGTTACATTCATCGAATACATCGAAAATAACTTAAATTCACTTAATTCATCGAAATTGAGTTTCATACATCGAATACATCGAAAATAACTTGAAATCACTTAATTCATCGAAATTGAGTTACATTCATCGAATACATCGAAAATAAGTTAAATTCACTTAATTCATCGAAATTAAGTTACATTCATCGAATACATCGAAAATAACTTGAAATCACTTAATTCATCGAAATTAAGTTACATTCATCGAATACATCGAAAATAAGTTAAATTCACTTAATTCATCGAAATTGAGTTACATTCATCGAATACATCGAAAATAACTTAAATTCACTTAATTCATCGAAATTGATTTTCATTCATCGAATACATCGAAAATAAGTTCAATTCACTTAATTCATCGAAATTGAGTTACATTCATCGAATACATCGAAAATAACTTGAAATCACTTAATTCATCGAAATTGAGTTACATTCATCGAATACATCGAAAATATGTTAAATTCACTTAATTCATCGAAATTAAGTTACATTCATCGAATACATCGAAAATAACTTGAAATCACTTAATTCATCGAAATTAAGTTACATTCATCGAATACATCGAAAATAACTTGAAATCACTTAATTCATCGAAATTGAGTTACATTCATCGAATACATCGAAAATAAGTTAAATTCACTTAATTCATCGAAATTAAGTTACATTCATCGAATACATCGAAAATAACTTAAATTCACTTAATTCATCGAAATCAAGTTACATTCATCGAATTCATCGAAAATAACTTGAAATCACTTAATTCATCGAAATTGAGTTTCATACATCGAATACATCGAAAATAAATTCACTTAATTCATCGAAATCAAGTTACATTCATCGAATTCATCGAAAATAACTTGAAATCACTTAATTCATCGAAATTAAGTTACATTCATCGAATACATCGAAAATAAGTTCAATTCACTTAATTCATCGAAATTGAGTTTCATACATCGAATACATCGAAAATAACTTAAATTCACAATTCATCGAAATCAAGTTACATTCATCGAATACATCGAAAATAACTTAAATTCACAATTCATCGAAATCAAGTTACATTCATCGAATACATCGAAAATAAGTTAAATTCACTTAATTCATCGAAATTGAGTTTCATACATCGAATACATCGAAAATAACTTAAATTCACTTAATTCATCGAAATTAAGTTACATTCATCGAATACATCGAAAATAAGTTAAATTCACTTAATTCATCGAAATTGAGTTTCATACATCGAATACATCGAAAATAACTTGAAATCACTTAATTCATCGAAATTGAGTTTCATACATCGAATACATCGAAAATAACTTAAATTCACTTAATTCATCGAAATCAAGTTACATTCATCGAATACATCGAAAATAAGTTAAATTCACTTAATTCATCGAAATTGAGTTTCATACATCGAATACATCGAAAATAACTTAAATTCACTTAATTCATCGAAATTAAGTTACATTCATCGAATACATCGAAAATAACTTAAATTCACTTAATTCACCGAAATTAAGTTACATTCATCGAATACATCGAAAATAAGTTAAATTCACTTAATTCATCGAAATTAAGTTACATTCATCGAATACATCGAAAATAAGTTAAATTCACTTAATTCATCGAAATTGAGTTTCATACATCGAATACATCGAAAATAAGTTAAATTCACTTAATTCATCGAAATTAAGTTACATTCATCGAATACATCGAAAATAAGTTAAATTCACTTAATTCATCGAAATTGAGTTTCATACATCGAATACATCGAAAATAACTTGAAATCACTTAATTCATCGAAATTAAGTTACATTCATCGAATACATCGAAAATAAGTTAAATTCACTTAATTCATCGAAATTGAGTTACATTCATCGAATACATCGAAAATAACTTAAATTCACTTAATTCATCGAAATTGATTTTCATTCATCGAATACATCGAAAATAAGTTCAATTCACTTAATTCATCGAAATTGAGTTACATTCATCGAATACATCGAAAATAACTTAAATTCACTTAATTCATCGAAATTGAGTTACATTCATCGAATACATCGAAAATAACTTAAATTCACTTAATTCATCGAAATTAAGTTACATTCATCGAATACATCGAAAATAACTTGAAATCACTTAATTCATCGAAATTAAGTTACATTCATCGAATACATCGAAAATAAGTTCAATTCACTTAATTCATCGAAATTGAGTTACATTCATCGAATACATCGAAAATAAGTTAAATTCACTTAATTCATCGAAATTGAGTTTCATACATCGAATACATCGAAAATAAGTTAAATTCACTTAATTCATCGAAATTAAGTTACATTCATCGAATACATCTAAAATAACTTAAATTCACTTAATTCACCGAAATTAAGTTATATTCATCGAATACATCGAAAATAACTTGAAATCACTTAATTCATCGAAATTAAGTTACATTCATCGAATAAATCGAAAATAAGTTAAATTCACTTAATTCATCGAAATTGAGTTTCCTACATCGAATACATCGAAAATAACTTAAATTCACTTAATTCATCGAAATTAAGTTACATTCATCGAATACATCGAAAATAGCTTGAAATCACTTAATTCATCGAAATTAAGTTACATTCATCGAATACATCGAAAATAAGTTAAATTCACTTAATTCATCGAAATTGAGTTTCATACATCGAATACATCGAAAATAACTTAAATTCACTTAATTCACCGAAATTAAGTTATATTCATCGAATACATCGAAAATAAGTTAAATTCACTTAATTCATCGAAATTGAGTTTCATACATCGAATACATCGAAAATAACTTAAATTCACTTAATTCATCGAAATCAAGTTACATTCATCGAATTCATCGAAAATAACTTGAAATCACTTAATTCATCGAAATTGAGTTTCATACATCGAATACATCGAAAATAACTTAAATTCACTTAATTCATCGAAATTAAGTTATATTCATCGAATACATCGAAAATAAGTTAAATTCACTTAATTCATCGAAATTAAGTTACATTCATCGAATACATCGAAAATAAGTTAAATTCACTTAATTCATCGAAATTGAGTTTCATACATCGAATACATCGAAAATAACTTAAATTCACTTAATTCACCGAAATTAAGTTATATTCATCGAATACATCGAAATTGAGTTTCATACATCGAATACATCGAAAATAACTTAAATTCACTTAATTCATCGAAATCAAGTTACATTCATCGAATTCATCGAAAATAACTTGAAATCACTTAATTCATCGAAATTAAGTTACATTCATCGAATAAATCGAAAATAAGTTCAATTGAACTGAAGTGAATTCACTTAATTCATCGAAATTGAGTTAATTCATCGAATACATCGAAAATAACTTAAATTCACTTAATTCATCGAAATTAAGTTACATTCATCGAATACATCGAAAATAAGTTAAATCCACTTAATTCATCGAAATTAAGTTACATTCATCGAATACATCGAAAATAAGTTAAATTCACTTAATTCATCGAAATTGAGTTTCATACATCGAATACATCGAAAATAACTTGAAATCACTTAATTCATCGAAATTAAGTTACATTCATCGAATACATCGAAAATAAGTTAAATTCACTTAATTCGTCGAAATTGAGTTTCATACATCGAATACATCGGAAATAACTTAAATTCACTTAATTCATCGAAATCAAGTTACATTCATCGAATTCATCGAAAATAACTTGAAATCACTTAATTCATCGAAATTAAGTTACATTCATCGAATACAGCAACTATTCGCCTTAGAATCGCTGCAATCAGAAACGTTCAACGCGATGTTATAAACCGTAGACGGTTTAACGTTGACCTTCTGCAGGAGACCGCTAAAAAGCGAGAATTTGCTGGAAACCGGCAGCAAATATTAAACCAGCAAACCGTTTCTGACGACACAAATATTGAAGAGCTGTGGAGTAGAACAAAGGGCGCTATATTGACGGCTGCGGAAACGAGCGTCGGTTATGTCCAGAGAAACATGCAACATTGGATCTCGGACACTACCTGGCAAAAAATAGAACGCAGGAGAGCCCTCAAAAATAACGTAAACTCTACAAGCGACCCGGAAAGACACTTGAAATCACTTAATTCATCGAAATTAAGTTACATTCATCGAATACATCGAAAATAAGTTAAATTCACTTAATTCATCGAAATTGAGTTTCATACATCGAATACATCGAAAATAACTTAAATTCACTTAATTCATCGAAATCAAGTTACATTCATCGAATTCATCGAAAATAACTTGAAATCACTTAATTCATCGAAATCAAGTTACATTCATCGAATTCATCGAAAATAAGTTAAATTCACTTAATTCATCGAAATTAAGTTACATTCATCGAATACATCGAAAATAACTTAAATTCACTTAATTCATCGAAATCAAGTTACATTCATCGAATTCATCGAAAATAACTAGAAATCACTTAATTCATCGAAATTGAGTTTCATACATCGAATACATCGAAAATAAGTTCAATTCACTTAATTCATCGAAATTGAGTTACATTCATCGAATACATCGAAAATAAGTTAAATTCACTTAATTCATCGAAATTAAGTTACATTCATCGAATACATCGAAAATAACTTAAATTCACTTAATTCATCGAAATCAAGTTACATTCATCGAATTCATCGAAAATAACTTGAAATCACTTAATTCATCGAAATTGAGTTTCATACATCGAATACATCGAAAATAACTTGAAATCACTTAATTCATCGAAATTGAGTTACATTCATCGAATACATCGAAAATAAGTTAAATTCACTTAATTCATCGAAATTAAGTTACATTCATCGAATACATCGAAAATAACTTGAAATCACTTAATTCATCGAAATTGAGTTACATTCATCGAATACATCGAAAATAAGTTAAATTCACTTAATTCATCGAAATTAAGTTTCATACATCGAATACATCGAAAATAACTTGAAATCACTTAATTCATCGAAATTGAGTTACATTCATCGAATACATCGAAAATAAGTTAAATTCACTTAATTCATCGAAATTAAGTTACATTCATCGAATACATCGAAAATAACTTAAATTCACTTAATTCATCGAATTCAAGTTACATTCATCGAATTCATCGAAAATAACTTGAAATCACTTAATTCATCGAAATTGAGTTTCATACATCGAATACATCGAAAATAACTTAAATTCACTTAATTCATCGAAATCAAGTTACATTCATCGAATTCATCGAAAATAACTTGAAATCACTTAATTCATCGAAATTAAGTTACATTCATCGAATACATCGAAAATAAGTTCAATTCACTTAATTCATCGAAATTGAGTGTCATACATCGAATATATCGAAAATAACTTAAATTCACCTAATTCATCGAAATCAAGTTACATTCATCGAATACATCGAAAATAAGTTAAATTCACTTAATTCATCGAAATTGAGTTTCATACATCGAATACATCGAAAATAACTTAAATTCACTTAATTCATCGAAATTAAGTTACATTCGTCGAATACATCGAAAATAACTTGAAATCACTTAATTCATCGAAATTAAGTTACATTCATCGAATACATCGAAAATAACTTAAATTCACTTAATTCATCGAAATCAAGTTACATTCATCGAATTCATCGAAAATAACTTGAAATCACTTAATTCATCGAAATTAAGTTACATTCATCGAATACATCTAAAATAACTTAAATTCACTTAATTCACCGAAATTAAGTTATATTCATCGAATACATCGAAAATAACTTGAAATCACTTAATTCATCGAAATTAAGTTACATTCATCGAATAAATCGAAAATAAGTTAAATTCACTTAATTCATCGAAATTGAGTTTCCTACATCGAATACATCGAAAATAACTTAAATTCACTTAATTCATCGAAATTAAGTTACATTCATCGAATACATCGAAAATAGCTTGAAATCACTTAATTCATCGAAATTAAGTTACATTCATCGAATACATCGAAAATAAGTTAAATTCACTTAATTCATCGAAATTGAGTTTCATACATCGAATACATCGAAAATAACTTAAATTCACTTAATTCACCGAAATTAAGTTATATTCATCGAATACATCGAAAATAAGTTAAATTCACTTAATTCATCGAAATTGAGTTTCATACATCGAATACATCGAAAATAACTTAAATTCACTTAATTCATCGAAATCAAGTTACATTCATCGAATTCATCGAAAATAACTTGAAATCACTTAATTCATCGAAATTGAGTTTCATACATCGAATACATCGAAAATAACTTAAATTCACTTAATTCATCGAAATTAAGTTATATTCATCGAATACATCGAAAATAAGTTAAATTCACTTAATTCATCGAAATTAAGTTACATTCATCGAATACATCGAAAATAAGTTAAATTCACTTAATTCATCGAAATTGAGTTTCATACATCGAATACATCGAAAATAACTTAAATTCACTTAATTCACCGAAATTAAGTTATATTCATCGAATACATCGAAATTGAGTTTCATACATCGAATACATCGAAAATAACTTAAATTCACTTAATTCATCGAAATCAAGTTACATTCATCGAATTCATCGAAAATAACTTGAAATCACTTAATTCATCGAAATTAAGTTACATTCATCGAATAAATCGAAAATAAGTTCAATTGAACTGAAGTGAATTCACTTAATTCATCGAAATTGAGTTAACTCATCGAATACATCGAAAATAACTTAAATTCACTTAATTCATCGAAATTAAGTTACATTCATCGAATACATCGAAAATAAGTTAAATCCACTTAATTCATCGAAATTAAGTTACATTCATCGAATACATCGAAAATAAGTTAAATTCACTTAATTCATCGAAATTGAGTTTCATACATCGAATACATCGAAAATAACTTGAAATCACTTAATTCATCGAAATTAAGTTACATTCATCGAATACATCGAAAATAAGTTAAATTCACTTAATTCGTCGAAATTGAGTTTCATACATCGAATACATCGGAAATAACTTAAATTCACTTAATTCATCGAAATCAAGTTACATTCATCGAATTCATCGAAAATAACTTGAAATCACTTAATTCATCGAAATTAAGTTACATTCATCGAATACAGCAACTATTCGCCTTAGAATCGCTGCAATCAGAAACGTTCAACGCGATGTTATAAACCGTAGACGGTTTAACGTTGACCTTCTGCAGGAGACCGCTAAAAAGCGAGAATTTGCTGGAAACCGGCAGCAAATATTAAACCAGCAAACCGTTTCTGACGACACAAATATTGAAGAGCTGTGGAGTAGAACAAAGGGCGCTATATTGACGGCTGCGGAAACGAGCGTCGGTTATGTCCAGAGAAACATGCAACATTGGATCTCGGACACTACCTGGCAAAAAATAGAACGCAGGAGAGCCCTCAAAAATAACGTAAACTCTACAAGCGACCCGGAAAGACGTCACCAACTTGAACGGGAATATTCCCAATTACACCGGGAAGTAAAGAGAAGTGTGCGGCGTGATAAAAGGCAGCAGATAAATGAGCTCGCAGAAAAAGCGGAAAACGCGGCAAACACAGGCAACAGTAAAGTGCTGTACCAAATTACTAAACAGCTCTCGGGAAAGCACTCTACTAAAAAGCATGCCGTAAAGAGTGCGGATGGGAGGCTGCTGTGCAGTGACGAGGAGCAACTTTAAAGATGGAGAGATTACTTCTTCGCCGCCCTGAATGGTTCACTTGTACAGGAACCTCAGGAAAACAGCAACAATGCACAGCCGATAAGAATCAACACCCGGGCCCCATCCAAGACGGAAATAGTAACCGCAATTCATGCGATGGCCAGTGGTAAAGCAGCTGGAAAAGATGGCATCCCGGCAGAATTGTTGAAAGCCGATTCAAGCCTCATAGCAGATGCGCTTCAGCCAATCCTGGAAATAGCATGGAACACCTGTACCTTTCCGGAGGATTGGACGGAAGGTATCATAGTCAAAATACCCAAAAAGGGGGACCTAACAATATGCGACAACTGGAGAGGCATCTGTCTATTATCTACTGTGGGTAAAATCTTGTCCCACGTTATATTATCAAGGATAAGAGAGGCAGTAGACCGAACGCTTAGAAGGCAGCAGGCCGGATTCAGGAAGGGCCGCTCATGTATAGACCATATTAACACCTTGAGAATCATAGTGGAGCAGTCTACTGAATTCCGATCCCCCCTTTACCTAGCTTTCGTAGATTATGAGAAAGCGTTCGACTCGGTTAATAGGACGGCGACGTGGACTGCCTGATAAAATAATAGAATTGATAAAAGCCCTTTACAACAATTCCAAATGCAGAGTTCTCCATAATGGAAAATTATCCGACAGCTTCGAGGTGAATTCAGGAGTACGACAAGGATGTCTACTTTCGCCATTACTATTTCTTATAGTAATAAATGACATCCTTGTCGACGCTCTAGATAATAGAACAGGCGGCATACAAAGGGGTTTGCTAGACCGCCTTAAGGACCTCGACTACGCGGATGATATCTGTTTGCTGGCCCACAGACATCAGGAGCTAAAAAACATGTTAAACAATTTGGCAACAGAAAGTAGTCTAGCAGGCTTAAGGCTGAATCCGAACAAAACCAAAGAAATGCGGATAAATGCAAACACACTTGAACGAACTGCGCTGAATAACCGTGACGTGGAACTGGTAGATAAATTCTGCTACCTCGGTAGCATTATTACCGTAAATGGCGGTACAGAAGAAGACGTCAGTTCCAGAAAATAATAAATAACTTAAATTCACTTAATTCATCGAAATTAAGTTACATTCATCGAATACATTGAAAATAACTTGAAATCACTTAATTCATCGAAATTAAGTTACATTCATCGAATACATCGAAAATAAGTTAAATTCACTTAATTCATCGAAATTGAGTTTCATACATCGAATACATCGAAAATAACTTGAAATCACTTAATTCATCGAAATTGAGTTACATTCATCGAATACATCAAAAATAAGTTAAATTCACTTAATTCATCGAAATTGAGTTTCATACATCGAATACATCGAAAATAACTTAAATTCACTTAATTCATCGAAATCAAGTTACATTCATCGAATACATCGAAAATAACTTGAAATCACATAATTCATCGAAATTGAGTTTCATACATCGAATACATCGAAAATAACTTAAATTCACTTAATTCATCGAAATCAAGTTACATTCATCGAATTCATCGAAAATAACTTGAAATCACTTAATTCATCGAAATTAAGTTATATTCATCGAATACATCGAAAATAAGTTAAATTCACTTAATTCATCGAAATTAAGTTACATTCATCGAATACATCGAAAATAAGTTAAATTCACTTAATTCATCGAAATTAAGTTACATTCATCGAATACAACGAAAATAAGTTAAATTCACTTAATTCATCGAAATTGAGTTACATTCATCGAATACATCGAAAATAAGTTAAATTCACTTAATTCATCGAAATTGAGTTTCATACATCGAATACATCGAAAATAACTTAAATTCATCGAAATCAAGTTACATTCATCGAATTCATCGAAAATAACTTGAAATCACTTAATTCATCGAAATTAAGTTACATTCATCGAATACATCGAAAATAAGTTAAATTCACTTAATTCATCGAAATTGAGTTTCATACATCGAATACATCGAAAATAACTTAAATTCACTTAATTCATCGAAATCAAGTTACATTCATCGAATTCATCGAAAATAACTTGAAATCACTTAATTCATCGAAATCAAGTTACATTCATCGAATTCATCGAAAATAAGTTAAATTCACTTAATTCATCGAAATTAAGTTACATTCATCGAATACATCGAAAATAACTTAAATTCACTTAATTCATCGAAATCAAGTTACATTCATCGAATTCATCGAAAATAACTAGAAATCACTTAATTCATCGAAATTGAGTTTCATACATCGAATACATCGAAAATAAGTTCAATTCACTTAATTCATCGAAATTGAGTTACATTCATCGAATACATCGAAAATAAGTTAAATTCACTTAATTCATCGAAATTAAGTTACATTCATCGAATACATCGAAAATAACTTAAATTCACTTAATTCATCGAAATCAAGTTACATTCATCGAATTCATCGAAAATAACTTGAAATCACTTAATTCATCGAAATTGAGTTTCATACATCGAATACATCGAAAATAACTTGAAATCACTTAATTCATCGAAATTGAGTTACATTCATCGAATACATCGAAAATAAGTTAAATTCACTTAATTCATCGAAATTAAGTTACATTCATCGAATACATCGAAAATAACTTGAAATCACTTAATTCATCGAAATTGAGTTACATTCATCGAATACATCGAAAATAAGTTAAATTCACTTAATTCATCGAAATTAAGTTTCATACATCGAATACATCGAAAATAACTTGAAATCACTTAATTCATCGAAATTGAGTTACATTCATCGAATACATCGAAAATAAGTTAAATTCACTTAATTCATCGAAATTAAGTTACATTCATCGAATACATCGAAAATAACTTAAATTCACTTAATTCATTGAATTCAAGTTACATTCATCGAATTCATCGAAAATAACTTGAAATCACTTAATTCATCGAAATTGAGTTTCATACATCGAATACATCGAAAATAACTTAAATTCACTTAATTCATCGAAATCAAGTTACATTCATCGAATTCATCGAAAATAACTTGAAATCACTTAATTCATCGAAATTAAGTTACATTCATCGAATACATCGAAAATAAGTTCAATTCACTTAATTCATCGAAATTGAGTGTCATACATCGAATATATCGAAAATAACTTAAATTCACCTAATTCATCGAAATCAAGTTACATTCATCGAATACATCGAAAATAAGTTAAATTCACTTAATTCATCGAAATTGAGTTTCATACATCGAATACATCGAAAATAACTTAAATTCACTTAATTCATCGAAATTAAGTTACATTCGTCGAATACATCGAAAATAACTTGAAATCACTTAATTCATCGAAATTAAGTTACATTCATCGAATACATCGAAAATAACTTAAATTCACTTAATTCATCGAAATCAAGTTACATTCATCGAATTCATCGAAAATAACTTGAAATCACTTAATTCATCGAAATTAAGTTGCATTCATCGAATACATCGAAAATAAGTTCAATTCACTTAATTCATCGAAATTGAGTTACATTCATCGAATACATCGAAAATAACTTAAATTCACTTAATTCATCGAAATTAAGTTACATTCATCGAATACATCGAAAATAAGTTAAATTCACTTAATTCATCGAAATTAAGTTACGTTCATCGAATACATCGAAAATAAGATAAATTCACTTAATTCATCGAAATTGAGTTTCATACATCGAATACATCGAAAATAACTTGAAATCACTTAATTCATCGAAATTAAGTTACATTCATCGAATACATCGAAAATAAGTTAAATTCATCGAAATTAAGTTACATTCATAGAATACATCGAAAATAACTTAAATTCACTTAATTCATCGAAATTGAGTTTCATACATCGAATACATCGAAAATAACTTGAAATCACTTAATTCATCGAAATTAAGTTACATTCATCGAATACATCGAAAATAAGTTAAATTCACTTAATTCATCGAAATTAAGTTACATTCATCGAATACAACGAAAATAAGTTAAATTCACTTAATTCATCGAAATTGAGTTACATTCATCGAATACATCGAAAATAAGTTAAATTCACTTAATTCATCGAAATTGAGTTTCATACATCGAATACATCGAAAATAACTTAAATTCATCGAAATCAAGTTACATTCATCGAATTCATCGAAAATAACTTGAAATCACTTAATTCATCGAAATTAAGTTACATTCATCGAATACATCGAAAATAAGTTAAATTCACTTAATTCATCGAAATTGAGTTTCATACATCGAATACATCGAAAATAACTTAAATTCACTTAATTCATCGAAATCAAGTTACATTCATCGAATTCATCGAAAATAACTTGAAATCACTTAATTCATCGAAATCAAGTTACATTCATCGAATTCATCGAAAATAAGTTAAATTCACTTAATTCATCGAAATTAAGTTACATTCATCGAATACATCGAAAATAACTTAAATTCACTTAATTCATCGAAATCAAGTTACATTCATCGAATTCATCGAAAATAACTAGAAATCACTTAATTCATCGAAATTGAGTTTCATACATCGAATACATCGAAAATAAGTTCAATTCACTTAATTCATCGAAATTGAGTTACATTCATCGAATACATCGAAAATAAGTTAAATTCACTTAATTCATCGAAATTAAGTTACATTCATCGAATACATCGAAAATAACTTAAATTCACTTAATTCATCGAAATCAAGTTACATTCATCGAATTCATCGAAAATAACTTGAAATCACTTAATTCATCGAAATTGAGTTTCATACATCGAATACATCGAAAATAACTTGAAATCACTTAATTCATCGAAATTGAGTTACATTCATCGAATACATCGAAAATAAGTTAAATTCACTTAATTCATCGAAATTAAGTTACATTCATCGAATACATCGAAAATAACTTGAAATCACTTAATTCATCGAAATTGAGTTACATTCATCGAATACATCGAAAATAAGTTAAATTCACTTAATTCATCGAAATTAAGTTTCATACATCGAATACATCGAAAATAACTTGAAATCACTTAATTCATCGAAATTGAGTTACATTCATCGAATACATCGAAAATAAGTTAAATTCACTTAATTCATCGAAATTAAGTTACATTCATCGAATACATCGAAAATAACTTAAATTCACTTAATTCATTGAATTCAAGTTACATTCATCGAATTCATCGAAAATAACTTGAAATCACTTAATTCATCGAAATTGAGTTTCATACATCGAATACATCGAAAATAACTTAAATTCACTTAATTCATCGAAATCAAGTTACATTCATCGAATTCATCGAAAATAACTTGAAATCACTTAATTCATCGAAATTAAGTTACATTCATCGAATACATCGAAAATAAGTTCAATTCACTTAATTCATCGAAATTGAGTGTCATACATCGAATATATCGAAAATAACTTAAATTCACCTAATTCATCGAAATCAAGTTACATTCATCGAATACATCGAAAATAAGTTAAATTCACTTAATTCATCGAAATTGAGTTTCATACATCGAATACATCGAAAATAACTTAAATTCACTTAATTCATCGAAATTAAGTTACATTCGTCGAATACATCGAAAATAACTTGAAATCACTTAATTCATCGAAATTAAGTTACATTCATCGAATACATCGAAAATAACTTAAATTCACTTAATTCATCGAAATCAAGTTACATTCATCGAATTCATCGAAAATAACTTGAAATCACTTAATTCATCGAAATTAAGTTACATTCATCGAATACATCGAAAATAACTTAAATTCACTTAATTCATCGAAATTAAGTTACATTCATCGAATACATCGAAAATAACTTGAAATCATCGAAATTAAGTTACATTCATCGAATACATCGAAAATAAGTTAAATTCACTTAATTCATCGAAATTGAGTTTCATACATCGAATACATCGCAAATAACTTAAATTCACTTAATTCATCGAAATTAAGTTACATTCATCGAATTCATCGAAAATAACTTGAAATCACTTAATTCATCGAAATTAAGTTACATTCATCGAATACATCGAAAATAAGTTCAATTCACTTAATTCATCGAAATTGAGTTTCATTCATCGAATACATCGAAAATAACTTAAATTCACGTAATTCATCGAAATTAAGTTACATTCATCGAATACATCGAAAATAAGTTAAATTCACTTAATTCATCGAAATTAAGTTACATTCATCGAATACATCGAAAATAACTTAAATTCACGTAATTCATCGAAATTAAGTTACATTCATCGAATACATCGAAAATAAGTTAAATTCACTTAATTCATCGAAATTAAGTTACATTCATCGAATACATCGAAAATAAGTTAAATTCACTTAATTCATCGAAATTGAGTTTCATACATCGAATACATCGCAAATAACTTAAATTCACTTAATTCATCGAAATTAAGTTACATTCATCGAATACATCGAAAATAACTTGAAATCTCTTAATTCATCGAAATTAAGTTACATTCATCGAATACATCGAAAATAACTTAAATTCACTTAATTCATCGAAATCAAGTTACATTCATCGAATTCATCGAAAATAACTTGAAATCACTTAATTCATCGAAATTGAGTTACATTCATCGAATACATCGAAAATAACTTAAATTCACGTAATTCATCGAAATTAAGTTACATTCATCGAATACATCGAAAATAAGTTAAATTCACTTAATTCATCGAAATTAAGTTACATTCATCGAATACATCGAAAATAAGTTAAATTCACTTAATTCATCGAAATTGAGTTTCATACATCGAATACATCGGAAATAACTTAAATTCACTTAA